>OZ007581.1:36797116-36822116 GCA_963931925.1 Onchidella celtica
GACATTCAGACTGTAAAAAGATGACTCTTCAGTCGATGTTTAAAAGTCATAAAATGTTCAGTCTCTCTCAACGACAGAGGCAGAGAATTCCAAATCTGAGGCCCTTGAAATGAAATTTAAAAAAAGTTCACACATGGCCTTAAGGGACATCTTAGGAATTTTAAAATTTTTAGTGTCAGCAGATGATCTAAGTTGCCGGAAAGCGCCGCGGGGAGATTCAAGCGTCCGTCCACAGCGAGGTGTGTGGCCTTCGTTGGAGCTGAGAGTATGTCTGTTTAGAGAGAAAACCCTATTGGTCGACTTGCACTGGGAGACACAGCAAACCGAAACCACTGTTGGCATGGAGCGGAAAGAAGGTGGCAACGATAAACAATACCCGTTTGTACATTTTCACGTGGAGTAAGACTTTACAAACGGTTCTAAATAGTTTCAGCCAACCCCAAAATCTTAACAAACCACAGCAAACAGATAGATATGCCCACTATCTTTGGTGAAGACGGTTCCTTCCAATTCGTGCAACCGCCGTGACCTAGTTTCGCGATTTGAAGGAAGTGAGATCTCTCTATAAATACATACTCCCTGACTGGAGTGAGATTGTGTTTCTTAAGAACCTCCGTCACTCCTTCAATCCATCATCTCCTTGGCCTCCCCTACCTCTAGAACCGGTGCTTATGGTGGTATACGGTCAGAGTGTTGGCTGGTGTGGCAGTATTCTCATAAGATGTCCAAACCATTTGATCTGTTGTCTGTGTATGTAATCTATTACAGGTTCCGTCTCTGCTAGTCCTCTAATGTCTACGCTTCGGGGACATGGTGATCCAGAGGCAGGGTGCTCGCCTCTCATGCCGAAGATACCGGGTTCGATCCCCCATCGGTGCAGGCCTGTTGGATTTTTTTTCAGGGGGGGGGGAATCCTGTTCCTGATCCTATGGTAGAATGAAGACCTAAATACTATGTCTTCGTTTCTAATTTTGTCTTTTCTGGTCCTGTTCGCTGCTCTTCGGAGATATCTCATTTCGCATATTTCATTCTTTCTTTGGAGGCCCTTATTTAGTGTCCACGTCTGTGTACAGACTATACTGCTAAAATTTCAGTTCAGGCTGTTTATCTGTTTTACTGTACCCTCACTGCACCTTCACCAGCGATAGTAGATGCGATAACGTAGAACAGACCCTTCTTCGCCCCCCCCCCCCCCAAAAAAAAAAACGTGCACAGAATATGCGCGCTGCTCAGGGATGGGGCCCAAAGCGCCTTGCACGAAAAGAGTGTTTGATATGTTGATAAGTTAAAAATACAATTTTGTTATACTGCCAGTTCAGCTTTAAAAAAAACCAAACTGGTGAGAGTTTCCAAACCTTAAAAAATCTGGAGTGTGGAGTTCTTGGACAGAAGGGCCTTTCAAAAGGACAAAATGGGCTCTTAATTTCCACTAAAAAAGGTAATGTCCGATTGTACGTTTTTATAATTATGATGATAGGTGTCACGAGTGGAGTGAGCGATAGTTAATAATTACGGGGGGAAAGGAGGAGAGTAAAATTAACGCACGGAGACAGGGAAGAAAAGTCGTGCATGTCATGAGTGCGGAGTCTGAAGGAGGCGAAAGCGCTGTATAACTATCACTGCAAGTTAGAAGGTCCTAGGGAGCGGATCTGTGAATAATAGCCCATCGGGCAGAGATAAAAGGAAGCAGTCGAGAAGACTAGTGAGAGTCTTTCCAGTAATGACTGGTATGTAGAACGTTGATTGATTATTATGATTGATGTATTATATTATATTCGTCTATTACCATGATGTGAATAAGTATATGTGAGGAATGTGGAAGTCCTTGATATTGGATATAGCAATGTGCGCCATGAGCGATAGATGAAAGTGAGTTCATGGATTTGTAGCGCGAGTGAGTAGTGTGTACTCCGATGGAGGTGTGTTACCGTAAGATGTGTGGTGAGTGAAAGGTGAACTAGTGTGTGTACGCTTCATGGATTGTAAGGAGAGGTGGAGTGAATAGAAATGGTAGGGTATTATACCAATGTAATGTTATTCTTGTAGGTGTCGGGGACGGGCCGCAGAGCCACCTCGATGAGCACAGGAGATAGGCCAGCATAGGGCCGGAGGCCACACATAGGCCAGAAGTGAGGCTGTCAGTGCAGGACAGTAGAGGCGCATAAAGTCGTGGCAGTCAGGCCACGGACAGGGACGTAGATATGAGAGTGAATGAGAGACTATATTGTTGCCATGTTGATAGGCTAGTGAACTGATACTAGGTTGTTGCCATGCTGATGGCTATGGAATTACTAATGTGTTATTGCCCTGCTGAGGTGCTAGGGGAGTGTTAAGGTGTATGACAATAGGAAGGGGATATTGAGAGACTGCGGTGCCAGTAAATTATTAATGTACTATTAAGACCCTGAGGGGAGAGGCTGAGGCCGAAGTGCCTTTAGGAGTAACTACCGGATTGTGGATCCGAGGGAGCGTGTGTGTGAGAATAAGGCCGTTGTACGGCAGTCATTTCAGTAATATAATATATGTAATTGCGCTATTATATGTATAATTATGTTTAATAAATGTGTGAGTCTGATGGATTGTTCTGTTAAGTGTTAACTTGTTTGTTCGTGATTGTTGTCCTGTCATAACTTATTACATCTCCCAGTCTGGGATTTGTGACATTGGGGGCTCGTCCATTGTGACTCGTCCATTTTCGTAATATTTAGTTGTAGTTAGTTAGTAGGTATTTGTGCTGTCTTGTTCGTTGGATGAATGGACATTTCATGATATGATTTATGTATATTTATAAATAATAATATGTATTGATGCATGTATTTTGATGAATATGTATTAATGTGTACTTAAATTTCAGAGAGACAGTGTGTGTGCGTGCAGCCTGAGGAGACAAGCAGCCAGAGCTCCGATTAGGTCGAGGACTTAAACTCATAAGGCTGAAAGTTAAGTAAAAGTCTAAAATTTTGTACCCTGGATTAAGGGCTGTCTTTTCATCTGTCTGTTTCCCTGTTTTTGCTGTTTTCGTTGTAATTGATTATACGGGCGGTGGCGCGGGTTTGCTGTGTTGAACTTAGTTTATCCTTTTAAAAAGGTGTGGTAAACTTTGGAACTTCGTTCATCACAGTGACCAGTTCTGTAGGGACCTGTAATATTGTTTAGTTGTAGCGTCGATATCTTCCTCGTTGTTTTAGGAAGACGTTTCTCTTGTCCCTCTCTTACCTGTCTGTAAATACGTTCTTTTTTTTCAGACTCTGTTCTTGTTCGTACCTTGTAGTGTAATCGGCGTATTTAGGTTGCATTTTTTTTCCATTATATTTTCTTTTTTAGGCCTTTGTCTTAGTCTGGTTCGTTGTCCTTGACGTACTTGTGGTCCTTCTACTGAATTTTCTCATTCTTATCTTTTCCTTTCGTTTTGTTATTTAATAGTGCTAGACATTTTATAAACATACAAGTAGTTAGAGAGAGTAGGCTGTAGAATGTTTAGTTAGGGGTGTTTCTGAATTGTATTTGGGTTTTGTTATATCTGGTGTGATCTCAGGTCTCTGGTCGTGTCGTTAGTGATCATACCGACAGGTTAGCCGTTTTTTTTAAATATATACCATAACCATAAATCTGTGAAATGGCGGAACTCCAACAACTAATGAAGTTGGGTAAGGAACTTGGCCTGGAGGGAGAAGAGCTACGCGGCTGGATTAAAGAACAGCAGGCAGAAATGCGCGATGAGCGTGCTAAGGATAGAGAACAGGAAAAAAAGGATAAGGAAGAGGAAAGAGAGGCTAAGGCTCAGGAGCAGGAGAGGGAGTTTAAGTTAAAGGAGTTAGAAGATAAGCAGCAGGAGAGAGAGGCGCGAATAAGAATCGCCGAGTTAGAACTCAAGAAGAATACGCCAACGGAGACGGTTGAGCGGCAGGTACACAATAAAGGTGGCGTTAGGATTAAGCTCCCTACGTTCGACGACCGGAAGGACGACATAGACGCCTTCCTTTACAGGTTCGAGCTGAACGCACAATTGCAATGGGGGGAAAATAAGGAATTATGGGCCACGTACCTGGCCTCGCTATTGCAGGGGCGAGCGTTAACCTACTTTAAAGAGCTACAGCGCGAAGACGTGCAAGATTACGATAAGCTGAAGGCTTTGTTGCTTCGCCGATTTGCGCGTACCGAGGAATATTTCCGGGAGCAGTTTAGGCGAGCACGTGCAGATACCAGGGAGGACTTTGCTGCCTTCGTCGCGAGACTGACGGAGTATTTCGCGAACTGGGTAGACTTGGCGCATGTGGGCACGGATTTCGCTAAACTGAAAGACTTAATGATCCGTGACCAGCTGTACGCGTCGTGCCACAAAGATCTGGTGGCTTTCCTGAAAGAGAACGAACCCGCGACGGTGCAGGAGGCGTCTAAGTTGGCGGAGGCATACCGTACGGCGCATCCGTCCAAACCAGTCGCCAGGGCATACGTCCAAGATGCTGGGTACGTCGCCGTTGTCGAGGGGTCGCCGGCAGGACTTGGGGACAGGTCGCGTCAGCGTGGTGCCTATAGCGGGCAAGCCCAGGGGCACCGTAGGGGCTATCACCAATCACCGGCATATGGATCCGGTAAGTTTGACCGAGCAGGAGGGCTAGGTCGCGGTAATGGCCGGGGGCGAGTCGTAACTTTTGCCGATAACCGACGGCATAGGGACTCTAGTTCCGGTCGCGATGGGTCACGGGGACCCAGGCCTAGTACAGCACAGGGAGCGGAGTGTTGGACTTGCGGACGCGTGGGTCACTTTTCGCGCGAGTGTAGGGCCGCGAAGTGTTGGAACTGCGGAAGAGCAGATCACATCAGCGTGAACTGCCCTGCAGGTAGGATAGCGGCGAACGTGGACAGTAGCTCCAGTCCATGTTCCCCAAATAAATTTCATCATGCGGCTGCGTGCGTTACATCGGACAACGGAGGCGGACAGTATTCTAAGTGTCCCAGTTGTGAGAAGTTATTATCTTCCGGTGTTTTACCTTGTGGGAGAAAGATCCCCGTTATAAATTCATGTCATACAGGAGGTGGTCTTAGGGTTTATCCGGGGTTTGTTGGGGACGAACCGGTCTCGGTTTTACGAGATACAGGATCTACCGTTGTGGGAGTGCATAGGGACTGCATTCGGGATTCACAGCTTACAGGTGAGACTGTCCCGTGCATCCAATTTTCGGGGGCCATTGAGAAATTACCCATGGCAAAAATAATGATAGATACACCTTTCCTTAGCGGGGAAGTCGAAGCAGTCGTTGGTTGTTTTCCAGGCGCCCAGCTCATCATTGGGAATGTATCCCGGGTAGGTTCCCCTTCCGATGAGAACGTGCAAGCATGGTCGCAATCAAAAGGTATTGACTTTTGCGCCGCGGTCGAAACACGTCGACGGGTAGCCGATAAAGATAAGATTAGACCTTTGGCTACGCCAGCGGTCAACCTAGATATCACGCCAGAGCGCTTGGCGAGATTACAAAGGGAGGACCCATCATTAAACCCATGTTTTGGGGAAGCGCGAACCGAGAAAACGAGGAGATATAAGAACGGGTCGTCCTCCTTTATTGTTCAGGCGGGCATTCTGTTCCGTAAGTATGTAACGGTGTCCTCCATTTTAAAGCAGGTCGTTGTGCCAGCGTTGCTGATCGCAACAGTATTGCATTTGGCACATGATGTCCCATTAGCGGGTCATATGGGGATAGCTAGAACCAAAGAAAGGGTTCTTAAAAATTTTTACTGGCCATCGATCCACAGAGATGTACAGGTCTATTGTAAGACGTGCAGTGCGTGCCAAAAGACGACGCATAAGGGTCGTACACCCCAGGCTCCTCTTCAGAAGATCCCCACGGTCTCGGAACCGTTTAAAAAGGTCTCGATAGACCTTGTTGGCCCCATTCACCCAGCGACCGATAGGGGGAATCGATTTTTCTTAACGGTCATATGTAATGCTACGAGATGGCCAGAGGCGGTTCCTCTGCGGACCATAACGTCTGAGGCAGTCGCGGAAGCGTTGTTTGCAATTTTCGCTAGGGTAGGAATACCAGAGCAAATTCTGTCTGATAGGGGCGCGCAATTTACGTCGCAGATGATGAAGGAATTGTTCCGCTTATTCAGTATACAACCCATCACTACCACCCCTTATCATCCGCAGGCTAATGGCATGTGCGAGAGATTGAACTCGACCTTGAAGTCGATGCTGCGTAAGGTAGCTGCTGATCGCCCTAAAGATTGGGATAGATATATCCCTGCAGTGTTATTCGCGTACAGAGAGGTACGGCAGGAGTCAACGGGATTCTCGCCGTTCGAAATGATGTACGGTCGTAGTCCTAGGGGCCCAACTGATGTTCTTCGGGACATGATGACGTCGCCATCATCGGGAGACGATGAGCAGATTTCGGTGTTTCAGTACCTTGTTGATTTAAGAGAAAGACTATCTTCAGCGCGCACTATAGCACAAGAAGCTTCTGGTATCGCTTCGAAAAGAGCAAAAGACTATAAAGATAGAGGGTCCAAACTGAGAATTTTTAAGCCAGGAGACAAGGTTCTGTTGTTGTTACCTACGGACCATAATAAGTTATTGATGACATGGAAAGGCCCTTATGTTATTGAGCGAGTCGTTTCAAAGGTAGATTACGCTATCCACATTGATGGAACGAGTAAGGTTTTCCATGTTAATATGCTACAGAGATTTTATGAGAGACCACAGTATCTGTGTGCACAGACAAGACCAGAGGAGACTGTCTTCTCTACTGCTTGTACGGGGGTCGTAGACCAGTTGGACTGTGACGTAAGCGACACCGAGGCGCAGGAAGAGTTACAAATTCAATTGCCGGAGTTAACTCCGACACAAGGTTACAGGGACGTTAAAATTAACCCTGACCTTACGAGTTCAAGGAGTAGGGAACTTGAGACCCTGTTAGCGTCATTCCCGGATGTTGTTACGGATTTGCCGGGTCGCACTACGGTGATTCAGCACCAAATAAAGTTGACTTCGGATAAGCCAGTATTTCTTAGACCGTATCCGTTGCCTTTTTCTTCGAGAGATAGAGTCATAAAGGAAGTGGAGTCAATGTTGAAGTTAGATGTGATAGAACCATCAACATCGCCGTATTCATCACCCATCGTCCTCGTGAAAAAACTTGATGGGTCGGTGCGGTTCTGTATTGATTTTCGAAGATTGAACACTATTACGGTAGGCGATAGGGAGCCTATTCCGTTTCAGGAGGAATTAATAGCTTCATTGGCCGGGTCCACGTGGTTTTCCAAGATAGATTTGACGAAAGGGTATTGGGAAATCCCGCTTACTGAGGAGTCTAAACAATACACGGCGTTCCAAACGCCCATTGGATTATTCCAATTTAAGGTCATGCCATTTGGGTTGGTAAACGCACCAGCGACGTTTGCACGATTAATGAGATTGGTGTTGAAGGACATACCTAATGTCGTGTCATTCTTTGATGATATAGCATGCCATACGTCGACATGGTCTGATCATATTCAGACACTAACAGTAATTTTTCAACGATTACGTCATTTTGGGTTAACTGCTAAACCCGCAAAGATGGATTTGGCATGTCCAGAGATAGTATTCTTAGGACATATCGTGGGTAGAGGTGTTCAGAGACCTGAAGAAACAAAAATCGACAAGTTAGTAGGGTTGCAAATCCCTAAAACAAAGAAACAAGTCAGAAGCTTAGTGGGAATTTTAAATTATTACAGAAAGTTCATTCCAAATTTTTCCTCCTTGTCATCTTCTCTTACTGACCTTACTAAGAAGGGACAACCCGATAAGGTCCAGTGGACGTCTGAATGTCAGACATCATTTGATAATTTGGTGACAGCATTATCATCGTCACCCATTCTGATATTACCCGATTTTCGATCTAATTTTATCCTCAGAACGGATGCGTCGGACTCTGGTGTCGGCGCTTGTCTTCTACAGGAGAAGAACGAATGTCTCCATCCTGTATGTTATGTCAGTAGGAAGTTATTGCAGAGAGAAAGAAAGTATTCTGTGATAGAGCGTGAGTGTCTTGCCATTGTGTGGTCCGTCCAGAAACTAGGACGTTATCTCATGGGACGAGAATTTTGTATCCAGACAGACCACAAGCCACTGACATTTTTGTCGAAGAATCGTTCGTCCAGCCCACGCTTGTCTAGATGGGCATTGGCTTTGCAGCCGTATACCTTCGTTATTCAACCAATTCCAGGAACCAGCAATCATATCGCCGACTACCTTAGTCGAGCCTAGGGGAAGATTTCAGGAGCTTATACATCTGAGGACAGGAACATTGACAGGATCTGTGTGAATAAGTCGACTTTAAAATATTGACATTATAAATATGATATGAAGAATGGTTGATAGGTTGAAGGGTTTTTGATTCTGTATTAGATATTGTGTTTAGTTAGCTATTGATGATGTGACACATATATGCATATTTCAGACCATATTGATCCCCATATTTTCCCCTGATTTCGGTATTTTATATACTAGGGGAACGGCTAGGTCAGTTTTTTTTAGTGTAGGTATTGCTCACGCTCACTCGTTGACAGTCATCTTGATGCGATTTGAAATTAATTGCATTAATTTTTTTGGGGTGGGGGATGATGTCACGAGTGGAGTGAGCGATAGTTAATAATTACGGGGGGAAAGGAGGAGAGTAAAATTAACGCACGGAGACAGGGAAGAAAAGTCGTGCATGTCATGAGTGCGGAGTCTGAAGGAGGCGAAAGCGCTGTATAACTATCACTGCAAGTTAGAAGGTCCTAGGGAGCGGATCTGTGAATAATAGCCCATCGGGCAGAGATAAAAGGAAGCAGTCGAGAAGACTAGTGAGAGTCTTTCCAGTAATGACTGGTATGTAGAACGTTGATTGATTATTATGATTGATGTATTATATTATATTCGTCTATTACCATGATGTGAATAAGTATATGTGAGGAATGTGGAAGTCCTTGATATTGGATATAGCAATGTGCGCCATGAGCGATAGATGAAAGTGAGTTCATGGATTTGTAGCGCGAGTGAGTAGTGTGTACTCCGATGGAGGTGTGTTACCGTAAGATGTGTGGTGAGTGAAAGGTGAACTAGTGTGTGTACGCTTCATGGATTGTAAGGAGAGGTGGAGTGAATAGAAATGGTAGGGTATTATACCAATGTAATGTTATTCTTGTAGGTGTCGGGGACGGGCCGCAGAGCCACCTCGATGAGCACAGGAGATAGGCCAGCATAGGGCCGGAGGCCACACATAGGCCAGAAGTGAGGCTGTCAGTGCAGGACAGTAGAGGCGCATAAAGTCGTGGCAGTCAGGCCACGGACAGGGACGTAGATATGAGAGTGAATGAGAGACTATATTGTTGCCATGTTGATAGGCTAGTGAACTGATACTAGGTTGTTGCCATGCTGATGGCTATGGAATTACTAATGTGTTATTGCCCTGCTGAGGTGCTAGGGGAGTGTTAAGGTGTATGACAATAGGAAGGGGATATTGAGAGACTGCGGTGCCAGTAAATTATTAATGTACTATTAAGACCCTGAGGGGAGAGGCTGAGGCCGAAGTGCCTTTAGGAGTAACTACCGGATTGTGGATCCGAGGGAGCGTGTGTGTGAGAATAAGGCCGTTGTACGGCAGTCATTTCAGTAATATAATATATGTAATTGCGCTATTATATGTATAATTATGTTTAATAAATGTGTGAGTCTGATGGATTGTTCTGTTAAGTGTTAACTTGTTTGTTCGTGATTGTTGTCCTGTCATAACTTATTACATCTCCCAGTCTGGGATTTGTGACAATAGGTATTTCCAAATTCAGAAATAAACATAACATGAATGATATTAATTCCTTCCTTTTATCCAACTTGGTTTTGCTGTATCGTGCTTGAAATCAATAGAGCAGTTATAATCGGAATCGCAGTTAACAGTGGTATCGGCCCTGTGCTTTAGCGAACTCGGCGCTGGGCCAAGGCACGGATGACAAACACGTCTTCCCGTCACAGGGCAAACTCTGGTCAGACAGAGGCTTCATTTCACTCACAACCTCTCCTCTCCCCTCTCTCTCTCTCGCTCTGTCTCTCTGATAGATAGATAGATAGATAGATAGATTCTGAGTTTTACGGCGCGTCGATAAATAGATAAGGTGTGGGGGGGGGGCAGGAAAGGACAGAGAAGAGAGACTAAGATAGATAGATAGATAGATGGACAGACAGACAGACAGGCAGGCAGACAGACAGACAGACAGACAGATAGATAGAGAGATAGATAGGTAGATAGACAGATAGATAGATATGGGAAGAGGGAGTAATAGATAGATATGGGAAGAGGGAGTAATAGATAGATATGGGAAGAGGGAGTAATAGATAGATATGGGAAGAGGGAGTAATAGATAGATATGGGAAGAGGGAGTAATAGATAGATATGGGAAGAGGGAGTAATAGATAGATATGGGAAGAGGGAGTAATAGATAGATATGGGAAGAGGGAGTAATAGATAGATATGGGAAGAGGGAGTAATAGATAGATATGGGAAGAGGGAGTAATAGATAGATATGGGAAGAGGGAGTAATAGATAGATATGGGAAGAGGGAGTAATAGATAGATATGGGAAGAGGGAGTAATAGATAGATATGGGAAGAGGGAGTAATAGATAGATATGGGAAGAGGGAGTAATAGATAGATATGGGAAGAGGGAGTAATAGATAGATATGGGAAGAGGGAGTAATAGATAGATATGGGAAGAGGGAGTAATAGATAGATATGGGAAGAGGGAGTAATAGATAGATATGGGAAGAGGGAGTAATAGATAGATATGGGAAGAGGGAGTAATAGATAGATATGGGAAGAGGGAGTAATAGATAGATATGGGAAGAGGGAGTAATAGATAGATATGGGAAGAGGGAGTAATAGAGAAATAGGAGAGAGAGGGAGCAGGAAAGGACAGAAAGGAGGGACGAAGACAGAGAGGGGGCAAGAAAGAAAGGAGAGAGAGAGAGTGTGTGAGAGAGAGTAAATCAACATTTACATACAACACTCTTCAATACGTAACGAATTCATTGGTTTCTAATTCTAATTTTATGCATATCAAACACTCGTCGTGCCAACATTCAATGTACCGGGTACATGCCACATAGAGAGAGAAATACATTAAACAAGCATTGAAGAAAACGAGATTGTGTTCAACAACATCCCACCCATTTAAGGTAAGTCTTAGCTTTGTAAGCAGAAATGGAATAGAACCAAGATCTACGATTTTCCTCTGTCTTGCCTATCATTCATAGGGAACGGCAAAAAATTGTGCAACATTATGAATTATGAATTATCCAACTTCCCAACAGCCCTGAAACTTTACTTGTAGTCTCATCAAATAATTATTCCTTAGTCTGTCTCAGCCTTGTGATAGTGCTCACGCCAAGTTGCTTTGAGAAATTTGCATTTTTATTCAAGTCATGGTGTTTTTAGTGATATATCTATTTTGGCACTCTCGGTGGCCATATTGGATTGACCTAATTTGCAGTTTTTTTTTTTTTTTCACGTATTCCACCGCAGAAGATAACAGCTATCACCCAGCAGGTGATACCAAAACAACTCGCAGATCTTGGTAATACTCCATTTTTGCTTTGAAACCTAAGATCTACCTCAAAGATTTCAATGAGGCTCTGTTCATTCCGGTGCGCCAGACTATACCCGGGGTTAAACTGGCCTAGCCCAGAATATCCCCCGGGGTATATTCTGGGCTAGGCCAGTTTATACCCCGGGGTTTACTTTGGGCTAGGCCAGACTATACCCCCCCAGTCCAGATTATACCCCCTACTTTTTTTTTAAAACAAGTCAAGACCGTAGTTTATTTCAACTTTAGTTTGAATTGTTCATTATCACTGTCATCAGATATCATATTGAAGCATACATTTTTGACTCTTGTAAATTATGATACACTTAAAAGGACATAAACATGCTTAAAAAGCATTGATTTACAAAAGGATTGAGGATATGATTAAACTTTAACACTAATTTTACTTGTGTCCGTTGGTATTATTATTGTTCTGGTTTTTTTATAATTAGTTGACCATGAGTTAAACATGTATTGTATTTTTTTTGTTTGGCACCACTAACATATACTTAGTGGCAAGGTATGAACTAATTATAAGACTCATAAGTGTAAAGTTATCTGAATCTTATTATAATTTTTGAAAATAAGAAATGTGCTTGATATGTCGGAACAATTAGATCTATATACAAAGTTACACTGATGCAGAGAGAAAGGCCAGAAAAGAATACATAGAGAAAAAAACAACAACAACATTTTAACAACTGAACTGGCAGATGGTGCAATTCCATCATCCAGCAAACATTAAATACTTCACACAAAACTAAATACATACTAAAATTGTTTCACATAATGAATTTAACCTGTCCAGATCCACTTGAAACGTTACAGAAAGCTAACCAGTAATATACAATAATAACAATAAGAAAACCAAATCATCTTATTTACTCTTGAAAATAAAGAGAATATAATCAATATCAGAATCACCATCATCTTGGAATAATACAAAGATAAGAGGGAATATAAAAATGACCTACACATCATTCTAGACTCTATAAGCAGCAATAATATATGTAATATATGTGCAAGTACATGTAAAAAATAATGTGTTAAATCTTTTCAACTATTCAAGTAGAACTGGACTGAAAGCTTTAGCGAAGTAGCTTTGATAGTCATGTAAAATGACAGATTAAATCCACTGAGACAACAGCATTGCAGAAAGTAATTATAGTATGTTATGGCAAAAATTCGATGGATCATGTTGCATGAACATGTCTTGTTAGTAAATTCTTTGATAGCGTATTTGTAGAAATGTATACATTTTATGTAGCTCATGGTTTAAGGCACTGGATTAGTGTCACTCACGTTCGTTGGCATGTTGTAGTTGTTTTTGTAGTTGATTGCCATTGAGTAAAATTTGCACGGTACTGTTTGTTTGCCACTGACATACACATCCCAATGGATGAAATAATTAACGGACTCATAAAAATGAAGTCATTTTAAATATTTTTTTGTGTACAAATACACAGTTGTTAAATCCCTTGGCAAGGGACGTGTTAAGCTTAGGAAGGTAAAGACGGACAAGGTCTTTTCTTTTTATATTTTTATTTCATTTCACTCGCGAGTGACATTCCCTTACTCACTATAAGTTATAACACATAAGTTCAGTCTTTCAAATACCTTGCAAACTAATCCAGTGTCTTAAACCGTAATGTACATGAAATGTATATCTTTCTACAAATAACCTATCAAAGAATGATACTCACTGACAAGAAATACTGTTAATGTAACATGATCCATCGAATTTTGCCTCAACATGCATGAATAGATCTAATTACCTTTTATAATGCACTACTTTTGTCTCAGTGGACTTACTCTGTCGGCCTACACAACTGTCAAGGCTATTTAGTATTTCACTAAAGCTTTCTGTCCAGTTCTACTTGAATATTTGAAAAGATTTAACACGTTTTTTATATATAGTTGATACACATACATTGCTGCTTATAAATTCTAGAATGATTTGTAGGCATACGCTGCCATTTTTACACTCCCTCTCATATCTTTGCAATTTCCAAGATGATGATGATGATTCTGATATTGATATTTCTCTATATTTTCAAGAGTAAATAACATGATTTCGTGTTCTTATTGTTATCATTATTGCTGGTTAGCATTCTGTAACGTTTCAAGTGGATCTGGACAGGTGGAGTTCATCAGTCACAAACATTAAGTGCCTATTTAGTTTTATATCTGCTGGATGATGGAATTGCACTATCTGTCAGTTGGATTATCATTATTATTTTTTTCTGTGTGTTCTTTTCTGGCCTTTTCTCCCTACATCATTGTAACAAAAAATACAATGCATGTTTTACTCATGGCCAACTAACTATCAAAATAATAATAATAATAATAATATCATCAACACTCACGAGCGAAATTAATGCTGAAGTCTAATCATGTCAGTTTGAATGGATACTCAACTCTTTTGTATATCAATGCATTTTAAGGCATGTTTGTTCCTTCTAAAATGTATCATGATTTACAGGAGTCGAGAATGTAGGCCTATGTATGTACACCAAAGTAAACTAAGGCTGAAATAAACTGTTATTATTATTTTCTCTAAATTGCATTATGACTTGTTGGTGTCAAGAATGTGTTCATGTATGTCTTAATATGATATCTGATGACAGTGATGAAGAACAGGCTGAAATAAACTGTGGTCTTGACTTGTTTTTAAAGAAAAAGCAGGGTGTATAATCTGGACTGGGGGGGTATAGTCTGGCCTAGCCCAAAGTAACCCCGGGGTATAAACTGGCCTAGCCCAGAATATACCCCGGGGGATATTCTGGGCTAGGCCAGTTTAACCCCGGGTATATTCTGGGCGGGGGGTATATTTTGGCCTGTTACACCGGCATTCGTTTACTTACTAAGAGCGCAGACACACTGGCTTCGGTTTCGTTTCGAAGTCAACTGTTTTGCCGAATGACGTCAGTTTCGTCTCGCATAAAAGCCGAGAAGATATGAAAAATCTTCACATTGCCTTCAGAGCGCATGGTGCTTCCGTTTTCGTTTCGTTTCGAAAAGCACATGGGTGATTTTGTAATCTGCAAAGTGAATAGTGACTTTTTATATTGGTTTCAGTTTTGATTCTGAGTTTGGAGAAAGCATGCCGACATGATAACAGTCACATTGTGCTAGGAAAAAGTAAGACGATAGACAGAATATAGCAGCATGACAGGACTGAAGGAGTTGACGAAATATCATAAAAACCACAGAAAAACTGTGGGGTCGAGCTTCCATGCATTTGGCAGACGGACGTGCTTTGGAGCTGCTAACGAAGCAAGAACTCGCAGTTAAGTAACATATCCTGTTTCGCTTTGAGTCTATATATGTCCTGTTGAAATCTTTTATTGTTCGATTTTTTTTTCTTTTCTTTCACTTGAAAAAGGCGAAAGCCGAAAATTTGTGTATTTTCTGTCTTCTCTTTAGTTTGCTTTGTATCGTTTGGGTTTTATTTCTCACGCAGGGTTTCGCTACCCACAACTTTTTCTTTTTGCCCAGTTTTGGCAGGGCTGAAGGAGACCCTACCAGAAGCGCACGCAACTAAATAGTTTCTCGGACTGGGTAACTGAAAAAAAAAGTATCTGTGTGCTCCTGCCCTAGTTTACATACCAAGCTGTAGATTAGCACTGAACACAACTATTTTCTCTATTCAACTTTGTGATTACACTGCGGTCTTCTAACAACAGCCTCTTTTGTCTTTTGAAAGATTTTGGTTTTGGCACATACAGTCTTTCTCCAGAACAGAGCGGTATTGTCACCCCTTGAATTAATTCACCGTACTTTGGGACTTCTTTTTTCTTCATTGCCGCCTGAAGGACATGTGACTCCGCGGAGTAAATATACAGCGAAATGCAGGGTAACTCGATCTATAAAGACTCTCGTTGGTGTTTTTAGGGGCCTTCCACAATTGTAAATCAAACTAATTCAATTCATGACACCATCAATCTTCGTTTGACAATCTCATTCACATTTGGATCCCAAAGTGTCAAAATATGCGGTTTCTGACAGAATAATTCGCCACCGTTCCCTGTAACTGTAGAGATTCGCTTTGGAGACTTTTCAGGATAAGCAACCCCCCCCCCCTCCCCCCAACTCCAAAAAAAAAAAGAGAAAAAACAAACACGTTCATTTTAACCCAACTGGTCTAGTAAGGATGGGTTTTTGGAAGTTTTGCTATTCGATTATTTTTTTGTCTTAGGAGTTTAGAACCAAGATCAGTCGATGCGGCTTTGAAGGTAGTTGAACGTTTATAATACTATGAGAATCAATTTTTCAAATTTTTTACTTACTACAGTCTTAGGGAACGGTGATGAATTGTTTATTTGTCTCGTTCACACACAGTTCAAGAAAGTTACCTAATTCAATCTTTTTCAAGAATTTTTTATTTGGTCCCATTTAAAGACATGATGCTTAATGTCAACTTATTCCACGAGGCGTGAATTCTTTATGTTACACTGACATATTTCTGCGCTCCAATCAAACAACTATGTAGATAACTGTAAATAATTTCACTTTTCTTGATGTTGCTGTAGTAGTAGCAATGGCAGACCTACATTTTTGGGACTCTGCAGCTGAATTGTTATAGAGCCGCTTCACAACCAGCAACAATAGGGCCACATCCAAAATTCACTCATTAAAAAAAGTTTCTTCAGGCCTCCTCTGCTTAAGCTTCATTACTTTCATATAAGATCCGCCACTGAGTAGTAGTAGTAGTAGTAGTAGTAGTAGTAGTAGTAGAAGTAGTAGTAGTAGTAGTAGTAGTAGTAGTAGTAGTAGAAGTAGTAGTAGTAGTAGTAGTAGTAGTAGTAGTAGTAGTAGTAGAAGTAGTAGTAGTAGTAGTAGTAGAAGTAGTAGTAGTAGTAGTAGTAGTAGTAGTAGTAGTAGAAGTAGTAGTAGTAGTAGTAGTAGAAGTAGTATTAGTAGTAGTAGTAGTAGTAGTAGTAGTAGTAGTAGTAGAAGTAGTAGTAGTAGTAGTAGTAGTAGAAGTAGTAGTAGTAGTAGTAGTAGTAGTAGTAGTAGTAGTAGTAGAAGTAGTAGTAGTAGTAGTAGTAGTAGTAGTAGTAGAAGTAGTAGTAATAGAAGTAGTAGTAGTAGTAGTAGTAGTAGTAGTAGTAGTAGTAGAAGTAGTAGTAGTAGTAGTAGTAGTAGTGCTAGTAGTGGTAGTAGTGCTAGTAGCAGTAGAAGTAGTAGTGGTAGTAGTAGAAGTAGTAGTAGTAGTAGTAGTAGTAGTGCTAGCAGTAGTAGTAGTAGGAGCAGCAGTAATGGTTGCTGTTGTCGTCGTTGTTGTTGTTTCTGCTTTCACTGAACTAGTTCTTTGCATCGCGCAATAACGACAGCCGACTGCGTCATTGAGTAAAAAATGTTTGCTTCATCTATTAAAAAAACAGAACATTATGTGTGTGGGAGAGAGAGAGAGAAAGAGAAAGAAAACGAGAGAGAAAGAGAAAGGGAGAGAGAGTTAGTTAGTTAGTTAGTTAGTTAGTTAGTTAGTTAGTTAGTTAGTTAGTTTTCACAAGGCAAAATACAAGTAAGTGGAATTGCAGAAAAAGTAGAAGAGCCCACTGTGATCTCGATCTGCTGCAACGGACACAGCATTGTTTTATCAATTCACCATTATCTTATGGTGGTAACAAAACACTATATATAGACAGTTTTCGTTTCATCGATCTACCTTTTAAGTTCTTGCAAATTCTTGAGAAATATCGGGCGCGGTGAGAAAGGACAGCCCACGGTGGAAAAAAACAAAACGATGTTCAAATAATTGAACATTGCAAAGATGTCGCATCGAGTATTTGGCATCGTCCACGACATTGCGATGGCCACTGAGTAATAAAGGGGAGGAAACTCCCAAACCTAACCTCGAAGGAAACCACAAGGTTGTTCATTTTCCGACACGAAAAACAAAAACAAACAAACCAAAACGTCGTGAAATGGGGAAAGCAATGTGAAACTCAAACTAGGTCACCGCACTCCTTGAACAGACAGAGAGAGCAAACTCGTTAAACACTTATTAAATAATGTTGCATAGACAAACGGGAAAAATCTGGCCAAAACCCCATTCTGAGGAAAGGCTTTGATTCCAAATATTTGACAGATTACACTTATCGTTTCAAGGGAGAAACAGGGTCGTTCCACGTAGACAAAAACACCAAAAAACCCAACCCCCTCTGTTTTGAGATGTAGTTGCCTATAATATGATCAACAATAGAGGGAACTTGGCAAAAGAAAAGAAAAATCAACCCTACGGTATTCCGACGCGCAGGACTGACGTCAAGTTTCCATATATAGGAATGATATTGTTCGTACGTAGATGTGCTGGTCACGATATCGCACCGTCGACGGTTTGATGTAAGCAAAGATACTAGAAACGATAAGATGAGACGCTGTCTTCTTCGCACCACTAAAAAAACCGTGCACACAATTTGCGCACTGATCAGGGGCGGAGCCCATGGCAGATACAATAAAAAGAATGCTTGATATAATGGTAAATTTATGATGCAAAATTGTGACAGTGTTACTGCCACTAAAAAAAAAAAAGAGAGAGAGAAAATAGCCAGTTTTCCCACAGTGATTGAGATTATAATTCCACAATAAGTGACGCCAATCAAGCCTAAAGCGATAGCTGAACAGTGAACAAAATTCAATATTTTCCTTATTTGGCTTTGTAAAATACGGCACTTTTCATGCTAGGTGGAGGTGTGAAATCTATGCACGCTAAAAGCACTAGCTGTCTCATCTTATCCATTGTAGTATCTTTGATGTATGTAACACACCCCTACGGTAATCCTACCAACCCTTCTGTAATGCTATACAAATCTATGTCGGGCTGACGTAGGGATGCTGGCAGGGTAGTGGTCTATATGGTTAACAATAGAGAAGAGTTGGCAAATAGAAAAAGAAAAGAAAAAGCCGTTGTATTTGGGGAAGTCTACACACACAAGAAAGAAATTTGTACAAAGGGAACGTGATCGTCAATCAGGGCTGAATTAACCATTAAGCAAAATAAGCACATGCTTAGGGCATAAAGGGAAGGGTGGCACCACAGAAATTTTTCATTGCCAGATTTATCATGGACCATATGATACAAAACTGCAAATGGTGCAGCTGAACCAGGGTCCACTAAAAAGGGCCGCCACAATAAATGGGAAAATGCAAGTTTTTGCTGGCGTATAAGACAAGCCTTTTTATTTTTAAATGTTTATTTTTGTTTATATTTTGAATTACATATACAGTATATGGGGCACCAAAATCTTTCGCGTGCTTATGACCTCTAGAGCTCTCAATCCGGCCCTGTTGTCAATGCAGAGAAAAACTGCAAGTGACGTCCAGCTTTATAGAGCGAGAAGTCCTTTCTATAGCCTTCACATTTTAATAGTCTTCTATAGCCTTCACATTTTGATACCCTTCTATAGCCTTCACATTTTGAACCCTTCTATAGTCTTCACATTTTGATGTCCTTCTATAGCCTTGGCATTTTGATACTCCTCTGTAGCCTTCACATTTTGATACCCTTCTTTAAGCCTTCACATTTTGATACCATTCTATAGCCTTCACATTTTGATAGTCTTCTATAGCCTTCACATTTTGATACCCTTCTATAGCCTTCACATTTTGATACCCTTCTATAGCCTTGACATTTTGATACCCTTCTTTAAGCCTTCACATTTTCATACCCTTCTAAAGGCCTTCACGTTTTGATAGCCAAGTTTCGATAACTCCACTGAGTGAAAAGCCTGCGTATTTCAATAGAATTTCATTCGTATTACTTCAACGGTAGAATGAAAGACAAATTTCACAAACTCAAATTTTTTTAAACATTTTATTTTAACCCTGTCCGAAAAACATGATGTTAGGAAGAGACAAAATGACAGTGCCGGAGAAGGCCATGGGCTTTATGGGCTGCAGCCCAAGGGGCTACGGCAGCTGAGGGGCTTCAGATATTAAGTGAAATTATAAATATCAAAACCTTACTTTAATTTTTATTGCAGGGTCTTTCTCCCTAAAACAAATTGTATCATTTTCATGAAAATGTTGGTAGATGCTATTATATGATAAGAAAAATGAGATTTTGACATTTATAAAGCATGCTGTATATTTTATTCATCAATTAATATATTAATATATGTTGTAGAAATTGAATAAACAGATTTCAAGAATCCAACATTCGTGCTTGTATTAATTATTACTGGGATCCTCACGGTATCTGTAACCCCCCTTCCTACAAAGTCGTAATCCGGCCCTGCAAAGGGGGCGACAAGGGGCCAGACAGAGGTAAAACATGACGAGGGAGGGAGGGAGGAGCTAAAGAGGACGAGATTGGTGATGCCAAACAGAGAAAATGTGAAACAGGGTTTGTGTCAATACCTAGGCGTACATAATAACAGGCCAGCTACCCGGAAAGTAGGCCTAGTACGTTTAGGGCCCACACCAAGGAACGTGCTGCATTGTTGCAGCATCCGGCAAAACAGGTAATCATGATAATGCGATAAGGGGTGATATCAGGTATTGTGTGGTATCGCCGAAGGGCGATAGTATCGTTATGCAATGTCTATTGTTTCCGTTGTATTGTCTCGGTTAGAGAGGTGAGTAATATTTGTATCGATACGATTATAATCCTGGATATCGAACACGCCTGCCTTCATTGATGGTGAGAGCGGCATTTTGAAAAGTTTATCTTCACTGATTCACGTTACTGGATGCTTTTAATAATAATATAAATTCTTCTTCTGTGCTGTGCTTGTATTTCTGAAAATATTGTGTTTTCAAAGCTGGTTCCAATTACGACCAGAGGGTTTACCCATTGGATTATTGGCCTACATTATCAGTGTATTCTCTTGTGAAGTACTGTTTAATGATAAGTATCTTGTCTTTACAAGCTGGAGATGTAGACTGGATCTAGATTCTACTGTCGCGTAAACATGGTGCGAAAGTGTTCTGTCTTTGGATGCAGGACTGGCTACAGAAATGAGCCAAAAGAAAAGAAAGTTGCCGTGTACAGTTTTCCTAAGGACAGTAAAGAGCGTAAAAAATGGGTAAGCTGCTTGCCTAACCAAATGAAGTTGGAGAATGTGACAGACAACATGGGAGTGTGTGCACTCCACTGGCCTACAGATGCCCCGATGGTGCTACGTGGAAGATACCATGTTCCTAGTATTCCTCCATCAATATTTCCAAATGTGCCTCCATCATGCATTCCAAGTACATCACAGAAAAGCGCTTCCCGACAAACAGAAAGAGCAACTCAAGCAGCACGTGCCATGGACATCGATGAAATGTCAGAATTTCAGGAGATGGATTCTCTTAAGGCAGAAACCTTTCACAATGTATTTACCACTAAGCTAAAGCCTCTTGGACTACTCGCCACTGATAACGACACTCGGCACTATGTTCTCATCAGCCGCGACAGAAATGGACCCATTTCTAAATTCTCCCTTTACTTTGAACTGGAAAGCACAGCTGAATCCATTCAACTGCATTTTGAGGCCTACCGGGGTCTTAAAAGACTCCGTCATCCCTTCATCAAGGAGATAAAGTGCTGGAGCAGTCTTGACGAAATACTTCGCTTTGAGAAGACTGGGGACGAATCTGTTCCAGAGGATAAGAAAGTAAACTACCTCACCAGAAATGTTAACCTCATCAATGCCAATAGGAACGGTCGCATTTATGACGCCGAAAATTTGCTGCTGGCCTTCACCTGGTACTCGCAATCACGGTCTCTTTACCTTCAGATGAGAGAGTATCTTCAGCTACCCTCACTTGCCACTTTAAAGAAGATAACCTGCGTGGCCAAGAATAAAAGTGAGGATGAAATATTTTCCTCCATATTCAGTAGCTTGGGCGAAAAAAGCAAATACTGCATCCTCAGAGTGGATGAGATATATGTCAAGGCAACAATATCTTACCGTGGTGGCACACTCTTTGGGTACGCAGCAGACTGCCCAGGGAAACTTGCAACTACTCTGCTGTGTGTCATGGTAAAATGCTTTTTTGGGTCAAAAAATTTCCTGGCTAGACTCCTCCCATGTCATGCACTCACTGCACAATTTCAGTTCAACCAGGTGCAAGACTTGATAGTTTCCCTGGAGAATTGTGGAGCCAAAGTAATTGCCATCGTGAATGACAACAACCGTGTGAACCAGTCTTTTTTTTCCATGTTTCCGAAAGTTAATCCAAACTCCCCATGGGTGGCATCATCACCAGTTGACAGCTCCAGACCTCTCTTCCTTATTTACGACCCAGTCCATCTTCTCAAGAATATTAGAAATAACTGGCTCACGGAAAAAAACATAATCCTTGAATTTCCTCTTCCAGATGCACCTGAAACAAAAGCTGCAAAGTGGTCAGACCTCCAAGAACTGCACCAACATGAACAGCTAACACTCCTCACTCTCTCAGATTTAACCAAGGCTTCACTGAATCCCAACAACATTGAGAAACAGAAGGTTTCCTTGGCTCTGAAAGTATTTTCTGAAAAAACTAGTGTAGCACTGAAAACATCCACCAGTTCAACACAGTCTTGGCATGACACAGCTTGTTTTATTGACCTAGTCCTGAAGTTGTGGAAAGTATTTAATACAAAAACCCCTGTACAGCATATCAGATTCCGAGATTCAGACAGGGCTGCAGTGGCTGACATGGAAAGTGGGCAGTTGGAGATCCTGCGATTCTGGGCAGCCTGTGCTGACAAAATGAAGCCATTGCCTGGTCCAAGGGCCAAATCACTAACAAGAGACACAGCACAAGCATTGACATGGACATGTAACTGTCTGATTGCTCTCTGTGAACACCTGCTTACCACAGAATCACCTGTTAAACACCAGTATATTGCTATTGGGTTCTTTCAGCAGGGTGACATTGAGAGGCATTTTGCACATTTCAGAATGTCGGCTGGATCGAATTATTACATTACAGCCCAGGATGTTGCGAATACCCATGGAATTGACAGGGCAAAGCTGATGCTGGAGAATTATGATGAAATTGACTATACAGCAGCAAACCATACATGCTCCCTCTGTGAGACAGCAGTAACCGAGGCAGAACTCCGTCTCCTGGATGATCTCCCCGAGAGCGTCTCCATCATTTCTGCAGATGAAAGGATGGCACTTTTCTTCATTGGAGGCTATGTGGCTTCAAAGGATCACAAGCTGCAAGGTGAACCTTCATCTGTACCACAGGAAGTTCGGATATTCACAGAGAAAATTGACCGAGGTGGGCTAAGCTACCCGTCACATTGTCTGTATGAGCTTTTGCTCTACTTCTATAAGTTTTTTACTACCACAGAAGTGCGATGCTGCCGGAAGAGACTTGTAGACATACTTTTAGATTTCCCAGCTCTGTATCACCTCAACCTGGAGTTGGATAAGACTGCTGCTATTCGAATCGTAAATGTTTTGATGAAAAAATTCACTTGCCAAAACCAGGAAACAAACTGCGGACAACAGCAAAGAAGAAAACTGGCCAAACTCTCATCACTATAGGCACTTTCCAGCATTTGCATTGGTTTTTTTTGCACTAAATCAGGAGCCAGCCATTGTTATTAACTTTGTTTGTTCGACTAAATCAAATGCCAGCCAGTAACGTTGTTTGTTGCATTAAATCAGGAGCCAGCCGTTAATATTAGCTTTGTTTGTTCGACTAAATCAAATGCCAGCCAGTAACGTTGTTTGTTGTATTAAATCAGAAGCCAGCCATTAATTTCGTTGCACTAAAATCAGAAGCCAGTCATCTATATTGTTTCATGCACCTGACGAGAAGCCAGCCTCTCCTCTGTTCGCTGCACTAACGGTAAGCTTACATAATGAATCTACTGTGGAAATGGGGGTCTGATTCGTATGCACAAGGAAGAGATATTCTGTAATATAGGATGTATTATAATCACTAACATTCCATACTTGAAACAATTACTATGGGATATTTAGCCCTCCATTTTCATTGGAAGAAAGCTTTTCTGGTCAATGATAGTGTTTTCGTTGTCGTTATTATATTACTGTAATTGTTACACTGTTGCCGTGGTCGGCTTTGTTCCGTTCGTGTTTCTTGTATGCAGACGAAGCGGCAAGCCCATTCCTTGGTGTGGGCCCTAAACGTACTAGGCCTACTTTCTGGCTAGCTGGCCTGTTTTATAGTACGCCTAGGTCAATACACATATCAAACAGAAACTGTGAACAGCGTCACACAGCCAAGGTGTGGCGACGCCAGCGTTCATTGGCCAATCACGAACGTGTTTGCACCGAACGATTTCACACTTTAAGCTGTGCACTATTTGTCCGATATATAGGCCCAAAAATGCACCTTTGAATACGGACTGATGAGTCAGTGGATAGTGTTACCCCCACCCCCCCCCCCGACCTGATGTGAAAACTTAAAGACAATAATCTATTATATATTTCAGTAACTTGCAACCTTTGACATGACTAACTGACCAAACTATACACTCTTCAGGCCTTAACTTTGGCAGGAAGGTGGCAGTTGAGATAAGGAAGATGATGGCTATAATTAAAAGTTGTTTATTTCAAGCATGTATTAAAAAAAAAAAAAATGTTTATTGCTATGTAACATCTGTATATTTGCATGTTTGTTTCGTAATATATAGTACCGTGCATGTCATAAAAAGTAACCCTATCAAGCGTTCAGTTTGGTGCGTAATGTTGTGGTGCGCATGAGTTCTGAAGCAAGACTGTAGTTTATTACTTTTATTATATGAAAGAGAGAGAGATAGAGATAGAGAGAGAGAGAGAGAGAGAGAGAGAGAGAGAGAGAGAGAGAGATAGAGAGAGAGGGGGGGGGGAATCACATGATTGTTTATTCTGGGCAATGCCCGGTAGCTCATCTAGTTTTAAATAATGAAGCATTGCGATACTGGCACAGTCCTCAGTTAATCATAAATGTGCAACATTTCAAATTTTATGCACTTCTTATTCATTACCTTGTTAATCCAATCAGAGGGATATTAAATATTACAGCAATAACGCAGCTTTGATTTTTTCTTAAAAATCACAACATGTGCAATGTTGAAAGCAAACAGAAGGCCGCCTAGTAGACTATCGTAACTGGGTTTTAATGAATTTTTTTAGGAAAAGCAAAAGACTGAATAACTTTTTTTATCATACTTAATAGTCACGATATTACAACAACAACAACCAATCTCCCCCCCCCTCCCCCCCCCCCAAACCACTGTTTAACCCTTAGTTTTCACAATTTAATCCCCAACATACTACATAACTTGCAAGCCGTCAAGGGCCACGGGCGTGCCAAACCTCTCAATTTGTTTTTCTTTAAAGGCGGATTTCGTTAGTTTAGCCTACCATACGGCCATCGAAATGCATAGCTTTCATATTTTATACACTTTGTAATGATCCAGCCGGTATGACAGTCACCAATCACCTGATGTTGTCGCTTAA
>OZ007581.1:36827116-36929616 GCA_963931925.1 Onchidella celtica
ATTGCCACGATTACAATTGTCAAAAAAGATTTGATTCGATTCCGTGCCATCAAGTAGCCTTGGACTTGGCAATAACTGTATCGATTCCTTACTGTCCATTTCAGTTCGCATAAAGTTAGAGGTGTTCTGGTGTGCCGATACTTGGTGCTCTGTGAATTGTATATCAGTATCGTAAGTCTGCAGATATTGTGAATATGATGTAAAGTTATTCTCGCCCAAACCATGTTGGTTAACAGTTGCATTACTGTACTGGTCGTGAAAACAGCCAGTGTCCATACCATTTCCAAGACCTTTAGTGTCATGACTGATGTTATTCACGTTCTGTAAACATACATTTTGGATTTGGTACTGAAAGTCAGCGTTCTCGTGGACGTTTGCGAACTGGCTATTTTCGCAGTTGACGGGCCACTGCGGGAATTCCCGTACACTGGCATCGCCACTGTGCTGCCACAAACTATAAGGAACTGCGATTTGATGAGAATGTTGAGAATATGAAAACTGGGACGGATGAGGTGCCATACTTTCATGTCGGGCGTATCCACAACTTGTATTCATGATCAGTAAGGGGTTTCAGAAGTCCAAGCTTATCAAAACACCATAGTGTCTATTTTGCGCGTTTAGCTCGTCTTGTAGACAATACTAGACCAAGTCAGCCAGTCCGTCGAGTTCTGAAAGGAAAATTTAAATAAAAAAAATTAGAAATTGTGAGAAAATGTTTGCAAAAGATATAAGATTGTGGTGATAAATAATTATGTTGTATGTTGTGAGTATCACACTATTTCCATTTTTGCTTCCAGATTTTTAAATTCCCCCGCTTCTCTGACAACGGACACAAATCTAACGTAATAAAAACAACAGCTCAAAATTAGTGTCAAGTGCGAAGTCCTCATTTCTGCACCGATTCACTTCCAATCTTCAACAAAGTTCACTTCCAGGCTACAGATGATCTTCTACCGATAATTTTGTTTTACAGTGCTCCATGTTTTAAGAAAAAATTACTGAAGAACCAAACTGCATGGGAGACCGCATTTGTCATGCGCTCAAGCAAGTTGGTGTCACCCTGCCAGAAAGAAAAACCTAAGTGAAGAGAAATATAGGCAGATCTGGCTCAACAGAGGGAGAGAGAGACAGAGAGAGAGACAAGAGAAAGAGGGAAGGAGAGAGAGAGAAAGAGAGTGAGAGAAAGAGGGAGCGACAGTGAGAGAGAGACACACAGAGAAAGAGAGACAGACAGACAGACAGACAGATAGACAGACAGGCATACAATGTATTTTGCAAAGCCCTACACTATAATATGTAACAAAAAGATTTTGCAACAGTGTCTAGAAGAAAGAAAAGAAAAACTAAATAAAAGACGAAGCAAGGTTCCGGTCACCCGGGACTTTCACCGGGCAAACAAAATAAAACAAAATCAAACAACAACACTGTAACAACTTGAAAAGTCAATACGTACGCAAAAGACCACTCAACTGCATTCCTCGCCAAAATACCGTGGTTTGACTTAACAGCAACCTTTAGACACAGTATTAAAACTGTCATGGTAGAGAACACATTTACGATGGGTCTCTGTGTTGAAAGCCCTGATATCCCAAATATAAACTATATTAGCAGAGAATACTCTAATAAAATCAGGTCACGCAACGATGCGCACTACATCGTACGCTTCCGATTGATGAAAAAACACAGTAAATGCCAAACACCCAATTTTACATGCTCAAGACACAGAACATTTCACTTTAATCTTCGGAGAAACGACCCGAGAGAAGCGGCCTGCTTCTTCCAGCATCTGTCACCACTCGCTGTCATTTGTGGTAACGTTTTCTTCGTACTCTATGTTGGCTGCAGTGCCGAAACTCATTGTCTTTCTATGTATTGTTTGCTTTTAAACGGTTTGTCTGTCTCCTTATATACATTGTAAGATTCCAAACGAATCTGGACATTTTTACCCAGTTCGAGTCATATTGTTTACTAGATGAGCTACCGGGCATTGCCCAGAATAAACAATCATGTGATTCTCCCTCTCCCCCCCCCCCCCCTCTCTCTCTAGTATAATAAAAGTAATAAACTACAGTCTTGCTTCGAAACTCATGCGCACCACAACATTACGCACCAAACTAAACGCTTGAAACGGTTACTTTTTATGACAGGCACGGTTCTATATATTACGAAACAAACATGCAAAATTACAGATGTTACATAGCAATAAACATTGTTATTTTTTAAAAATACATGCTTGAAGTAAACAACTTTTAATTATAGCCATCATCTTCCTTATCTCAATTGCCACCTTCCTGGCAAATTTAAGGCCTGAAGAGTGTATAGTTTGGTCAGTTAGTCATGCCAAAAGTTGCAAAGTTAATGAAATATATAATAGATATCCATGACGCCAATTTGATTGTGATAGTTATATTTATAGCTTTTAGCAGTTTAGCCTGTATATAACTGATTTTAAATCGGATTGGAATATGTACATTATAAGATAAGATAAGATAAGATAAGATAAGATAAGATAAGATAAGATATAACTTTATTATCCTGTTTCCAGGAATTTGTTGTCACAGCATCAGTAACAGTACAAGTACAATTATATATTTATATACGTTTTTAAATCGATATTTATCTTTTAAATGACCTTTTGGTGCTTAATCATTTCTTTGGAATAATAATATCACTAAATGGAAAATGAACAAAAATTTTAAAATACTTTTAGTTGTACAAAATTATAATCCAGTTAGAAAGATAAGCACTTTTCATTCTGTAAAAATAAAACTGTTAATAAGTGAATCTGACCGTGGCCTTCGTAACTACATGGCCAAACACAATGCCGATATGCAGGTAAGTGACGTCGCGGGATGCGGCGGTACCGTCTCAAGGCTGCGCTCTCTAGGCCAAGGCTACAGGAAACAAAGTTTGAATACCGGCACTATAACAATGCTTGTGTGTTGACTGCTGTTTCTTGTCTTTGTGTGGATTTATTAGACTTATTGTTATTCTCAAGATTGGATATTTGTTGTGTCGGTCTCACGTCTTCTCACGTCCTGGAGACCGCACACACAGTGACACTGGCATATTTATGTGGTCAGTACCCTCTTAACAGTTAACCTTGTCTTTGTCTCCTCTCCACCTGTCCTAGGGTCTTCTTCTTCTTCTTCTTCTTCTTCCTTAAAACTGGTTTTCTCAGATTTGAGTATCTCACCAGTGCGCAATAAAAATCGACTCGGCCCGTGTTCCTGGGAGTTAAAAATTTATATACATATAAGGGTGTAAGAAGCGGGAGTCGATTAGATTTATAAAAACTTATAAAAACACTTGATTGTGGCCATGAGCAGATCAACCAATCTTATCACTGGGTTTATAAGTATATCTATGCAGCCTGTTCAGTAGCTAGCTCTCAACGTGTGCTTTTCTAATTTTGTCTTAAAAGAGTCTAGGCTACTGCACAATTTTAGGTCCTCCGGCAAAGAGTTCCACAGCCTCAACGTGCTCGGATAAAAAGAATATAAGTGGCCGTCAACACTGGACGATGGTATGGCATAGGTCTGGCTATTCCGCCTAGTCTTACTAAAATTAATCCCAATGTGTTCCATGGGTATATCCATCAGACCGCATCTACCTTTAAAGAAGCTGGTAATTTTATTTCTTGCCCGCCTCTCCTCTAAAGGCATCCAGCCAAGTTTTTGCATATTAATCTTGGTGTTACCCTCCTCAAATTTATAGTTGTTTGTCACGAATCTGGCTGCTCTTTTCTGTATCTTTTCTAGATAATCTATGTGAGTTCTACAATGGGGGTCCCAGATGCTACATCCATATTCGAGTATTGGTCTAACAAGGGTCGTTGTACATCGTGAGAAAGCAAGTTCGTTGTCCGTCTTTGTTCTTGTTTGACTATATATGTAGGATGCCTGGGAGTCGGTGTAGTAGACGTGTACCAGTGCTATGCCTATCTGTACAGTGTTCATTTATATGTGAAATTATTTCTGTGTATAACGTATACCTATACAGTGACAGTAACTTTCATATCCGTATATAGACTTATGTGTGTCGATTAAATGTCAACTCTGTATACCATACAGAAGGACTTACGTTATTCTGTAATATTCTAAAAACCCCACGCACGACACCACAATATTCAATGTGAAAATGCCTAGAAAGTGCTGTGTTCCAGGTTGTAGAGGAAATTACGACGATGGTGAGAAAGTTTCTGTGTTTAAATTCCCGACTGAATCGACAAGGCGAGATCTATGGCTAAGTAAAATTCCTAGAGCTGACTTTACTCCTACATCTCAGTCTGTTGTGTGTGCTAAACACTTTAGTGATCAGTTCCTCATCCGATCTGATTCTGTTACAAGACCAGACGGAAGTGTTTTGACGGTGCAAAGATCAAAACCAAAACTTAGGGATGATGCTTACCCGTCAATTTTTCCAAATTGTCCATCGTATTTGTCTGACGAACCAGCTCCAAAAAGAAAAACACCGGAGGAAAGGCATAGGGAGGCCCAGCAAAGAGATGAGGAATTATTTTCTGATTGGTTAGAAAGTGACAAAATAGATACTTTTTCGGATTTTGGTAACAGTCTAAACAGTCATGTATCAGGGACCGTCTGGATTTATAGGCTACACAACAATGTTGAAAAACATGCCACTACCAGCACCAATTTATCCGACGAAAAGGAAAGTCCATACTGGAGTTTTTACAATTTACAAGATTTACTTAGCAGCAAGCCAGCTTTAGTTTCGGCAATTAGAGTACATTCTGACATGCACGTAGAGATTTTCACACAAGAGAATACAGGTATTGTTCAAGTTCCAAACACATCTTTGAAATGGCTCTTTGGTCAGCAATCTCCCCTTATCCTCACATCCTGGTCACAGTTTGATACAATGCTATCACACTTCGCCAGTGCCAGCGCCAAAGAGATGGATGTCAAACAGCAAATTCAAGTTTTTGTTGATGGCTTGCAGAATTTGTGCTTAGACGAACCAGCAGAAGAAACTGATGAACACAGCGAAGACCAGGTTTTACCACTGAAAGACAAACTTTCCTTTTTGGTGGAACAGTTAAAGCTATTGACTTCTCCGGTGAGACGATACTCATCTGAAACACTGCTTTGGGCTTTTCAAATTTTTGCAGCAGCCCCTAGAACCTATTCTATGTTAAGAAACTCTCATTTAACTCTACCACATACTTCATATTTGAAGAGACTTTCATCAGTATTTACTATTGGAAGCGGATTGACAGATGGAAGCGTTCACGAGGAATATTTGAAGCAAAAGTGTCAAAGTTTGAATGAGGGAGAGAGAATGGTAATTTTAATGTTAGACGAAATTCATGTCGCGCACCAAGTATCCTACAAAGAGGGAAAACTGGAAGGCACAGCCTCAAATTCTCTGTCTCAAGAAGCCAGCACAGCTCAAGTTTTCATGGTATCATCCCTGTTATGCAAAAGTAAAGATGTTGTGGGAATTGTTCCTGTCAAAAATTTGACCACTGATTTGTTGTACGACATGCTTCTTGAGGTTCTGAAATTGCTCCACAGTATAGGATATTCTGTTGTATGCGTGATCTCAGACAACAACAGAGTAAATCGTAATGCATTTACCAAAATGTGTGGAGGAGAACTGAAGCTTTCTACACAGAATCCCTTCAGCAGTTCTGAGAAATTGTTCTTTCTGTTTGATACTGTGCATATATTTAAATGTATCAGAAATAACTGGCTTGCTCAGAAAGATGTGGAGAAAACATTCCAGTTTCCTTCATTTGAAAGTTCTGCCTGTACTGAAATTATGAAAGCATCATTTTCTCATTTAAGAAAGTTGTATTCTGCTGAAAAGTCGTCTGCACTAAAACTGGCACCGGCACTGAACCAAAAGGCTTTGTATCCAACAGCTACTGAAAAGCAGAACGTCAAATTGATGCTTAAAGTTTTTGATCAACGAAATATTTTTGCCTTACAGCATTTTGAGAAGCACTGGCAGGAAGATACACGAGGCACTAGAGAATTTCTAGACATAATTCTACGTCTGTGGAACATAGTTAATGTTAAACATCCATACAAAGCTAAGAGACTCAGGAATGACGACTTTAAAGTTATAACCTCCATCTCTGATATGAACATGCAGTATATGAAGAAAGCAGTTGAATGGCTTCAGGAGTGGCAGAAGTTAAATCTGAAACCAAGAGAAGGCACTATATCGAACGAGACAATGACTGCTCTGGATCATACACTGAGAGGCTTACAAGAAATTTCTTCCTACCTGTTAGATAAAAAAAAGTTCAAATATATTTTACTTGGCAAGTTCCAAACTGACAACCTTGAATTTAGATTTAGTCAGTACAGACAAATGAGTGGATGTAACTTCCACGTGTCGGTCCAACAGTTACTTGAAGGAGAAAAAAAGCTCAAGCTAATTAGCGTCCTAAAACTGGTTTCAGGGTCCAAAGGGACTTTAACACTCAAAGATGTCACTGAACCTCTGGAGGAAACAGTTACCCAACTGAAAGATTCTTCAGCTCAACAGTATATAGAGTTTCTGCCATTGATCCCCGACTGTGAGAACGTCGAATTAACAGAGGAACAACAAAAAGCTTTAGTATTTGTGTCAGGTTATGCAGTCTCCAAAGTACTGCCGCGCACCAACTGTGACGACTGCAAGAACGAGTTAAGACTAGACAAAACGCTTCATGTGGAGGGGACTGATGATTGTTACACCTATTTGTCTGCTCCAGACAGAGGAGGTTTAGTGTGGCCGTCTGATCTTGCCGTGTCAATTATTACAGAAGCTTTCAAAGTTTTTCAAGTTCTGGTTGGAAAAGATGACAGTGAGAATAAATTTCTGCAGACCACAAACCACAGAATAATTCTTTTGCAATTGTCCCTGCGAAGAGTTATGGATCTGGAATTATGTCAAGGAAAATGTGAAGAATGCGGGGTTCTTTATGAAGAGGTGGCTGCCAAATGTATCAAACCAGTAGTAAATATTTTCCTGAACAATTATTCTAAAAGCTTCTGTGACCAGGCATCATCTGCAAATACTTCAAGAAAAGTGAAGACGTTCACCAAAAGGATTTAGTTCTATCCGTCTGAGCAGCTCCTTCTGTCCAGCTAAGGTAAAGCATCTTAGACTGTTCATGTTTGCAAGTTTCCTCTCATCATCTGTCTTTTCTCCTGTCTATCAAGTGTGCATGTGCTCTCTCTCTCTCTCTCTCTCTCTCTCTCCTTTCCCTATTTTTCTCGTTTCTTTCCTTACAGACACGAAAGATATAGGAGTGGTGAACACATTATACATATATTAAAATACAACAGTGGCCTAATCTATTATTATGTCGATATTTCCTTATTAAATATATCGGTATGCTGCTTAAGATAATAATATTATCATCAACCTACTCAGGCTAGCAATATTGGTGTCTATAATGGTAGATAAGTAAAGTAAGTCGTCGGACAAACTCTAAGCCTTGGCTTCCGGTTGATCTATTCCGTTTTAAATAATAATTAATAGTAGTAGTCACTTTTTAGTGGTCGAATTTTAAGACTTGCAGATCTACAGTGTAAACATTCTTTCATCTTAAGGCACATGCATGCTACATCTTGCTTTGAGTAATACGACAACACAAGTACCGGTACGGCACACATTACGTTGGTACACTGATATCAGGTTATCAAAACACCGCTGCCGAAAGCCGAGCATCGCCGCTTGCTGTGACGTCACGCGCCCGCTGTGTTTGGCCATGTAGTTACGAAGGCCACGATCTGACCTAGTTGGACATATACGGCCTTTTTACGGATACCGGCAGTACGCGTGCCAAACTAGAGCATAAAATACGTGTAACTGTGTACTTTTCGTGCACTTTTATAAACTGGGTCGGGTCGGATCGGGTAGGGTTGAAATCTAGGCGACCTTACTAACAGGCCAGGTAACCGAAATCTAGGCCAATTCATTGGAGGCCCAAGACACTGATGCCCTGTTACGTAACTTGATATGGCTGGCAATATCGAGTACGAGGATGCCAGATACCGTTTATTCACTGGTACCACAGTTTACTAGTGCCAAAGAGAATGGTATCGAGACAAGAATACTTAGGTACGCTACATTTACACATCCTGTCACCTTGTCATTACTGTTTTGCTGGGACTTTTAAATGTGGCTTAGAATGTGTACTACCATTGTGTTTTGAATTTTGTTGGATTAACTGTTCATTTTGTGATCAGGAACAATCATAACATATATATAGTTCCAGACATTGTTTCATCACATCTTACTGGATTAGCATATATTTTTGGTGGCAGCAAACATGGTGAGGAAGTGTTCTGTTTTTGGATGTAAGACAGGGTACAGAAATCAACCTACCGACGAGAAAATTCCTGTGTACAGGTTTCCTAAGGATGCAGACAAACGTCGTGTCTGGATTAACAGCTTACCTAATCAACTCAAAACAGAAGAAGTTACTGACTACATGGGTGTTTGTGCACTGCACTGGCCAAAGGATACTCCAATGGTACGCCAGCATGGAAGATATCATGTTCCTGCACTTCCTCCCTCAATTTTTCCAAATGTACCCCTTCGTGTGTTCCCAGTACATCAAAGAGTACTCCTCGTCCCACAAAAATGTCCACACAAAAGGCTCGTGTAGTTGATATAGATGAAATGCCACAATTTCAAGAACTGGATCTGTTCAAGACAGATACCTTTCATGACATGTTTTCTACAAAGTTGAATAGCCTAGATGCAGGGTTGCTGGCGACAGATGTAGAATCAAAATTGTATATTTTCATTAATCGTCAGAGGACTGGACCGATTCCAAAGTTTTCAATTTACTTTGAAGTTTGTCATGACTCCAATGTTCCATTTCTAAAATGTGAATACTATCATTGTCTAAGAAGAATCCATCATCCGTTCATTAAAGACATAAACTGCTGGAGCCAACTTGATGAACTGCTACGCTTTGTTATGGCCGAGAATGAACCAACAGATAAGAAAATGGACTTTCTCGTGCGACAAATGGCACTACATAATTGTCCCAAAAATGCACGTATATACTCAGTTGAGGATTTGCTTCTGGCGTTTTCCTGGTATGCAAGGTCCAGGTCTCTTTATTCACATATGAGAGATTACTTGCAGTTGCCATCGATTTCAACCCTTAAGAAGATCACCAGTATGGCAAAGAACACAACAGATGAAAGCTTGTTTGCCTCTTTTTTCAAAGGCAGTACTGAGAGAAGCAAATACTGCATCCTCATTATTGATGAAATATACATCAAAGCGTCCATTTCATACCGAGGTGGAACAATTTACGGCTATGCACTTGACTCTCCAGGGCAAAAGGCAACAACTCTCTTATGCATGATGGTGAAGTGCTTTTTTGGATCCAAAAGTTTTGTTGCTAAACTTCTTCCCTGTCGTGCTCTCAATGCACAGTTTCAGTTCGACCAAGTTACCAGTCTGATATTGAGCCTCGAAGCTTGTGGTGCGAAAGTCCTTGCTATTATCAACGAATGAATCAATCGTTTTTTAAAATGTTCCCGAAGACAGACCCTCAGACACCTTGGATCACAAAATCTCCATCAGACAGCTCCAGTCCACTCTTTTTATTGTACGATCCTGTCCATCTTATGAAAAACATCCGTAACAACTGGGTAACGGAAAAAACCAAAACACTCGACTTTTACCCCACGGATTCAAGTGAGCCCAAATCAGCACGGTGGTCAGATCTCCAGGACCTTCATAATCACGAGGCTATGACACTTGTAAAACTCTCAAGTCTCACAAAAGCTTCACTTAACCCCAGCAATATTGAAAAACAAAAAGTGTCTCTTGTCCTAAACGTATTTTCTGAAAGAACAGGTTCTGCTCTGAAATCATCTAGTGTCGCATCATTATCATGGAAGGACACAGCATTATTCATTGATGAAGTGTTGCAGCTGTGGAAAGTTTTCAACACCAAAACTCCAGTTCAGAGCATACACTTAAGGGATCCAGACAGAGCTGTGGTTGATTTGTCTGAAGAAGGAAATTGACAACTGAAAACGCTCCATGTTTGGGCCAACCACGCATTACAAATGAAACCATCCACAAACCCAAGAATGAAATCCCTCACAACTGACACAGCAGATGCTATCTTCTGGACCTGCAAGTGCCTCACTGACATCTGTCAATTCTTGTTGACAACGGAATCAGATGTTCATCACCAATATGTACCAATTGGTTTCTTTCAACAAGACAACATTGAGAAGCATTTTGCTCATTTTCGTATGTCGGCAGGATCCAACTACTACATCACCGCTCAGGATGTTGCACACACCCATGCCATAGACAAAACCAAGTTGATGTTGGGGCATGACCCAGAGATTGACTACTCCAAGTCAAGTCACATGTGCAGTTTATGCGGCAATGAACTGACAGATGAGGAACTGTTTATCGTCGACGACATCCCAGTGGCAGCCAGTAGCCTGTCAGTTGATGAGAGGATGTCTCTCTTTTACATCGGGGGCTACATTGCTTCAAAACATAGCGAGTTGCGGGGAGATTTGGTATGTGTTCCCCAAGAAGTCAGATCTTTTACAGAATCACTTGACCGAGGGGGTCTGAGTTACCCATCAGAAAGTCTGTATCAACTCTTGATATATACCTATGTATTTTTTACTCAAAACTCGAAGGCCAGTTGTAGGGAAAGACTCAAGAATATTTTCAGTGAATTTCCCGCTTTGTTTCATCTGGACATCAGTATGTGTACCACCTCATTATACAGGATTGTGAACATTTTAATGAAACGGTTCTGCTGTCAAGAGGAGGCTGACAGTTCAGTGCAACAACAACGCAGAAAGGTCGCAAAATTGTCGTCGAAGTGAGTGAGCTCACAAGCAGCAATATCTTCAGCACTTGGTGAGTTGAAATATCTGAAGACAATAATATTATGCACCTTTTTGACTGAGCAAAAACATTTTAATGAACATCTGATCCTCTAATGCCAGTGCCTCCGACTTAATGTACAATTACATAATATATCATGTGTTCAACCAGGTGTAAAATAGTCATTTTGATATTTGTACTGTATTTTCTCTTAGGCATCCATAATAATTATTATGCTTTTTTTCTACCAACCTATCTAGATTTCTTCATCATAGAGATAACAAAATAAATATTATGGACTGTGAAATACAATCGTATCGCTCTCCAGCTTCTACTCCGCCTTTCTCTCTCACATCACGTCAGTGTTAATATTATGATCCATTAGGCTTCCGTCATTCATCCGCCTCTATGATGCAAAACAAAATGATAAGCAACAACTAGAACTCTGAAGTTTTGCAGTTGTGACAGAGAAGTGAAGATAAACATAAAGAAAATTATACTGAAATAGATTCACATTCCATAATATGAACAATCTTTCGTTTTAGACCCACGCACACCGTAGCATTTTGATAACTGAGAAGTCACTAGGCTGGGCCTCCAATGAACCTGGCCTACTTTCCGGCTGGCTGGCCTGTATATCAGGCCGTCTAGGTTGAAATGAAAGGACAACCAATGGTGGGTAATACAAACTGAATAGAAATAGAATTCAAATGCAGGCTATCACTAGCCATTGCACCAGGGATTTTGATCGGGTGGAATAGTTGGATGGTGACGTCACGACGGCTCAGCCTACATCAGTGGTTCTCAATATTTTCAAGCAAGCACAACCCCCTACCCTCCATGGGTCCCAATTTTTCTTTCATCCCCCCACCCTTTTTCCACACCCCCCCCCCTCCCCCCAATCACCTGCCGCAAGTACACAGACTACGCACAAATTACGATTTTAGCTTTTTAAAGCGTTGTTAATGACACCAATTATAACCGTGTAGATTATTTATTATGTAGAAAAATAGAAAGTATTCTTCACGAAATGCATAGAATATCTGCTCCCAAATCGTCTCTATTTACGTTCTCCCCCACCCACCCCCCCCTCCCCCACCCGCACCTGATCACCACTTGTCGACCTTTTCTTCATTTTTGTCCGCCCCGGAACTCAAAATCGCCCCCATGCGGCGGTTGGGGGGGGGGGGGATGGGTGGGGGTTGGCGATATTACCCATGTAGAGAGCCACTGATCTCCACAGTGGCGTGCAGAAAGGAGGGCAGAGGGAAGACGGCCTCGGGCATCCATTTCAGGGGGGCATCCGATCAAAGGGTAAAATTGGAAGCGCATATCCGTACAACATGTTGTGCACACAATTCAATGACGTAGAACACACAATGTGAATGAATCTTCTTCATTCATAGAAGAGCGCTTACATTTTAGACCAATCAGGTAGAGCTACCCCAGCCCACAACATGTTGTAGTGCATACAACATGTTGTACGGATATGCACTTCGTTTTTGAAATCTGAAATTATCACTGTGAACTTCGTTGTACAAGTTGTCCTACAGTCTGACAATGACAGGCTAGTGTGAATGTGGACCCGTGTTTCAATAAGTGAGACCAGAGTAGAGAAGCTGTTACATGTAAATACTGTGCCTAATGCTGAACTTAATTAATGTGCTGATTTATATCTAACTTGAATCTAATTTTCGTCTGTTTTTCCGTATTTAAAATGCCTTCGTTTCTGACATTTCTCAGTACTAGGCCCTATACTTGAGTCCTGGGGGCATGCAATCAGGAGTTAGCCCCAGGCATCACCAAACTTCTGTACACCACTAGATCTAGATCTACATTGTGTTTGGTAGGCCTATAAGTTGCCAGGGACCAATCTACATTAATCTCTGGTCCTCACTGGTTTCCTATCTATTGAGAGCGCTGTCTCACCATGCTCAATCATGTTTTTCCGACCTCATAATTACCAAATTTTTATGTCACTTCTCATCCGTAGTCGTTCTCAAAGTGGGTTTCAATGTTGTGGCTATAGACCCGAGGGATACACAAGGGGGGGGGGGGGGGGACAATCTAGCGGCGGAGTCGGTTAATGTCAAAGAAAATGACCAGGGGTCGATTAATGATAGTAATAAGCTTGACAGAGCTCACCACGATGAGAAATAGGTTTTCTTTTTTTTTAAATATTTGTTCTTATAAATGGAAATTTTCTGACTGCTAAACACCCCAGAATCCTAATGCACTTCGCCCAGGCGTGCGCCCTGGAGACGCCACTTCAGTGCTGCTGGACCAGCGGCGGAAACAACAAGGGAGACACGCAGCTGCAACAACTGCGCTGTAACAGCAGGTGCTGCAGCGACCCAATCTGACATTCCATGGACGCACAATCTACTGTCTCTCGAGACAGAAGGAGGCCAACAACAAAAACAACAACAGCGACAACCACAACAAATGGAAATTAACTACTTGAACTAAATCTGATTTTTAATATGAAATTAATCAGTAAATATTAATTAACTGTTTAATTTTTGTTATTTTTGTCTTTCAAATACATGTCCGTGGATCCATAAAGGATTTAAGCCTCGGCCCATGTATTTCCGAAATAAACGTGAGACCATTGAACAGCTCGTGGTGCCTAAGTCGTTCCGTCGCGACATTCTGCGTCTCGCGCATGATACATCATTTTCAGGCCATCAAGGTTCAGCCAGAACCAAATCACGGATATTGGCTCATTTTTTCTGGCCTGGTGTATACGCGGACGTGAACCGTTTTGTGGCGCGCTGCGATGTATGTCAAAAACGTACACCTAAAGGTAAAGCATCACGCGCACCCCTTCAGGAGATGCCACCAGTCTCAACACCATTCGAGCGTGTCGCGGTTGACATAGTAGGGTCCTCTTAGTAAATCAGACAGAGGCCATCGATTCATCCTTTCGGTAATCGACTACGCGACGCGCTGGCCTGAGGCTATTCCTTTGAGAGACATTACGGCTGACCATGTCGCTGAGGCGCTTGTTACTATTTTCTCGCGAGTCGGATTTCCGACCGAGATTCTTTCAGACAGAGGACCACAATTCACCTCTGATCTATACAAAAAGGTACTAGAATTAGCGGGAATTAAACAGAAATTAACGTCCCCCTATCATCCGCAGTCAAATGGTTGTTGCGAGCGGTGGAATGCGAGCATGAAGTCTATGCTAGCACGCGTATCCGCCGACAAACCTGGAGACTGGGACCGTCAGCTCCCCGCTATTCTCTTCGCCTATAGGGAACTCCCGAACGCGTCCACGGGTTTCTCCCCATTTGAGTTATTATACGGACGTAAACCACGTGGCCCGATGGCCATACTTAGTCAATTGTTCGCCGGTTCTGAAACCGACGATTATGATACGCGATGCGCGTATCAATATGTTGTCGATCTCCGACAACGAATTATTAATGCATGCAAAACCGCTCTGCAATTTGCATGCGCTAGAGCGAGTTCTTCAAAATTTTATCGCGATCAGGGCGCCCAAATGCGCGCCTTGTCCGTCGGAGATCTGACACTTGTTCTTTTGCCGCAAACGCAAAACAAACTCCTTCTAACTTGGAAGGGACCATACAGAGTCCTTAAGAGACTCTCCAGAGTGAATTATTTGATAGATATTCGTGGGCAGAGGAAAATATTTCATATTAATATGCTGAAAAAATACCTGCCTAGCGATGATCGTCGTAACAACTCCGTTCATGTCGTCCCAAGGGCCAACGCGGCTTTAGTTACTGTCGACGACGAGGACCCTTTGAGTATCGACAAATCGTTGCCCATATTACAGGCCACCGAGAGTATAAACGATGTTAATATCAATGATGAGCTTGCGCCGTCGCAGAAACAGGATCTTACACACCTGCTCCAAGAATTTGCCACGGTGTTCACGGATTTGCCGGGTTCTACGTCTTTAGTCCAACATGTAATACGACTTCAGACAGACGTACCAGTGTTTGTTAAACCGTACCCGCGCCCGCTGCACGCTCACGAAACGATAATTACAGAAGTACGTGCCATGCTACGGCTAGGCGTCATAGAGCGATCAACAAGTCCGTATTGCTCGCCGATTGTCTTGGTCAAGAAGAAAGACGATACCGTGCGTTTTTGTATTGACTATAGAAAGCTCTGATGTCAGGCCAGAGTTTTCTGCTATTGTATGACAGTACACAATACAGCCTGCTACTGTCACCCCCACTGTCTTGTGGGTCATCTCGGGAGAGAGGAAGACTAGGGGAAGGTAACCCTGAATACAAATACCACACTGCCTTGTGTGTTGCTATGATAGCAAAGTCTATGGGAGTAAACCCAGACAGAAAATCAGGAGTGGAGACCCGAAGGTGGTTGTCAGGGAGAACTGCATCAAACTGGCTTCCAGCATCTCCTGCAGCCGGACTAGTTCCAAATGTATTGACCTGGTCTCTCCCTTGGGTTTAACTAGAATGGCAGAGAGAGGGGTGGTGCCTCTGGGCAAAGCACCATCTCTTAAAAATAGCCCAGGCAAGGCAGCAAAACGAGGAGGCGTTTGCTCGGGCTTGGCAAGCGTCTGTCTCTCCTCTATAAGCCCACCCATTTCCGATTTGGAGAGGACACTCCAGCCATCCGTTACGGATGGGCACAACACGGGAGGTGGCAGTTACCGGTGATAAGCTCAATCCATTTGGCGTACGGATGAGCGCCAGGGGTCCCCTCTGTCGGTGGGAGCGGCTTTTCAGCTGCATTGATCAACTACCGCCCGCCGTAACCTGGGCAGCCCCCAGGCAGTTGGGTGTTGTTCCGCCACGTCAGCCTGCTTCATAAGGTGGTTGGAGCTAGACCAAAAGTCAATACCCCGAAAGACCACGATGAAATAAGCAGTTGTCATTACACTGTTGTATAACTTAATGGCTGTCTGTCTGTTGTGGCAAGTCTGACCGGTGAATGTTCATGTTGTTCAAATCTTATTGTTGTCATTTGTGGTAGGATTACATTTGTATTCTTATTTTTCCCTTTTGTCCTGATTAACTTTATACATTTCATTCATTTTCTTCTTTTCCTTCTTTTTGTTTACTGATACTGTTCTTATTATTAGTATTATCATTATTTTTTTGCACATTGTTTTCAACGGCTGTTAGGACAAGTGCCAGATAAAAACAGAGACTCCGTCTTATCTATTATGTGTTGCATCTCACATATTCCCGGAAATGGCAGGAGAAGGCCTGAAGACTATTTTCCTCTCTTTCCCCTGTCTTTGCCCTAATCTTAGTTTTAAGCAGGTCTCTCTTGCTGAAGAAATTATAACTAAATTTTTAAAAAAAAGAAGAAATTCCTGATATTCTTTTCTCTTCCCTCCGTGAAACGCTGTTCGTGTTTTGGGTGAATGCTTAGCCAGGTGGAAATCCCCTCAATTAGGACATGAAAATCTGTTGCTACCCATTATGCGTATTTTACGACATTTTGTTGTGGAAGGTGAATAAACTGATGTAAACAATCCGAAATTCGAACTTTCATTGATTATTATTGAGGGCCTTACAGTATCTGTAGCACAGGAGCGTATAAAATTGTAATCCGGCCCTGGTAGAAATAACATGTGAATCTGAAGATTTTCTCCACATTAAGCAGATAGATACATGAAAAATTAACGTTTCTCATGTTGTGTCATTAACTGAAAAATAAGGGTTAAATGACGTTTTTTAGAGTATCATAATTCGTCAGTCTGAAAGAAAATTATGAAGGTTTTTATTGCCTGCCCAAAAAAAAAGTGCACAAAAAAAAAAAAAAGCAGAATAGTTTGCCACGGAAACTGGAAATAAATGAAAGGTAGGGGTTTCATCATTTCTACACAGAAAATTAAAAAACAAAAATGTGGCAAAATTACATAGAACATTGAACAACGATGATGGAGTTAGATGTTCAAAGGCAGAAAAACAACAAATTCATATTTGTAGCTCTTTCTTAACACAGCGGATGGAAGTGACGATGTTCTCTCGATTTAAATGGACGAAATTGCAACAGTATCAAAATGTAACAGCTCTGTGTATGTTCTACACGCTCATCGAAATCTATGATAAATTTGCCAATTTTCAAAATTTTTCAGAGTACTTTCGGAGTTTTTTTCGCTAGCTAGATTCACGAGCTCATTTCAAATGTAGTATGGTTATTTTTGCTGATGGTCATTCCAAAATTACCCCCACCCCTTTTTCCTCCACCGCCCCATATCCCCATAAGCAAACTTCCCATACCGATAGCCAGGCTCAGAATAAGTCTGTGAATAAGTCAGTGAATTAGTTTTGGCCTCGTTCATGGATAACGCATTTTAAAATGAAAAATGTCGCATTTAACAACTCAGGGAGCGAATCAGCCAGTCAATAAGTCAGTGAATCTATCTGTGGATCAGTTTTGTCCATACGTACAGACCACGTATTTGACCAAGAAAAGTAATGTATTCAGCAAACCAGAGAGTTGGATCAAAATAGTTTAAACAGAATAAGATTTTAGAGATGATACCGCTGGGAAACTATTCTGGCTGTCCACAGTTCTCGCCCCTTGGTGTTCTAGGACAGGCTGAGGTTGTCTTCTTTGCTTGGTCTGTAAAATTCATTTTTCCGCCTGAACTCTCAAGTAAAACAGCAGAACGCTTAAAACTGGAAAGTTATTGAATGGAATGACATTTTGCTCTCACTTTGTGACCGACAAATACGCCTGGACGATGAACACACGAATACATTATGAGTACCAGTACGACAACAAAATTGAACAAAAAAAAACAACAACAAAGACAAAACAACAACAAACTATTAATAGATTATTTATGGTTATTTATTATTTTAGTGGTATGTCAATTGATGTACATGACTGTATGTATATCAAAATGGACTAATTTGATCAAGTCTGAAAATGAAAAGAAACCGATGATTCAATCTGACCTGCTGTTCTCACGCATCCCAAGGTTTGAACCATTCTTCCAGTGGCAAGAGGATGCTGTATATCGAGCGTTAGACAGACAAAGACAGGCGGATAGGTGGGTGGATACATAAGAAAGAAAGAGAGCGAGAGAGAGAGAGAAGGAAAGAGAGAAAGAGAGAGAGAGAAGGAAAGAGAGAAAGAGAGAGAAAGGCGGACAGACAGGGACACAGACAGACAGAGAGAGCGAGAGAAATAAAGAGAGAGACAGGGAGCAAGACAGAAAAAAGACAGAGAGACAGAATCTGAGATATATAATTATATATATATACAATAATGTCATGGATAATGTCAGCCAATGTGACTCGGTAGATGAAACATGGAACACTCTCAGTTCAAAAATTCATGACTGTGCCATCAAGTCTTTTGGACAGCATAAAGTTTCAAACAACGACTGGGTAGCCCAGAACAGCGAAATTCTCCTACCTCTCATTGAGCAAAAGAAATCTGCTTTCAATGAGTATAACAAAAATTGCAATCAGAGTACAAAAACTTGTTTGAAAAATGCAAAAGCTAAACTTCAGCTGGAGGTAAGACGTTGCGCCAACAAATACTGGACAGACTTGTGTAACAGCATACAAGAGGCAAATGAAAAGGGAGATATGAAAACCGCCTTTAGTCAGATGAAAGTAGCTCTTGGGCCAATCATCACCAAAAGCGCCCCACTTAAGTCTGTAAATGGTGAACCCATCACAGATAAAAATGAACAACTGAATAGGTGGGTAGAGCATTATTCTCTGTTGTATTCAACTGAGAAAAATATTCCACCAGATTTTGAGGAACACCTCCAAAAACTGCCAATAATGGCCGAACTTGACGCTGAACCTTCCTTAGTCGAGCTTTCCAATGCAATCGACCACCTGTCTGCTGGAAAAGCCACAGGAAGTGACAACATTCCTGCAGAGGTATTAAAAGACCTAAAAGGCCCACTATTACCACACCTGTATAATCTGTTACTGCAGTGTTGGAAAGAAGGCGTGATACCACATGATATGAGAGACGCCAAAATTGTCACACTTTACAAGAACAAAGGAGACAAAGGCGACTGCAACAACTATCGAGGCATATCCCTCCTCAGCATTACTGGAAAGGCTTTTGCTCGCGTCATCCTCTGCCGCCTTCAACAACTGGCGGAAAAAGTCTTACCAGAAACACAATGTGGCTTTCGAAGCAAACGATCAACTATTGACATGATATTTGCACTTCGGCAAATCCAAGAAAAATGTAAAGAACAAAACAGGCCGCTTATAACATGCTTTGTGGACCTAACAAAGGCTTTCGACACCGTAAGCCGATCTGGCCTGTATGCAGTCCTTAAATCCATAGGCTGTCCACCAACATTGCTAAAACTTATTGCATCCTTCCACACTGACATGAGGGCATGTGTCAACTTTGAGGGCTGCACATCCAATTCATTTGCTGTAAACAGCGGTGTGAAGCAGGGATGTGTTCTTGCTCCTACCTTATTTGGTATATATTTTGCAGCCCTACTCAAGAATGCCTTTGGTCAATGTTCAGGTGGAGTACTTATTAACACCAGAGTGGACGGCTCCATTTTTAATGTTGCCAGACTAAAAGCAAAATCTCGTACAGAGCATATTATGTTACAAGAGCTCCTCTTCGCAGATGATGCTGCAATCGTGGCCCACGATGAAACCACGCTCCAGGCTCTCATCAATAGCCTTGCCAAAGCCTGTGACAAATTCATGCTAAGGATCAGTGTCTCAAAAACTGTAGTTTTGACACAAGGCTTGAGAAACCCCAACCCAATCATTCTGAATGGCTCTCCTCTGGAGCAAGTGGGAAAATTCTGCTACCTAGGCTCAACCATCAGTGGTAGCACAGACATAACAACTGAAATAAATGCCAGAATAGGAAAGGCGGCCACAGCTTTTGGCAAACTCTCAAAAAGGGTGTGGAACAATAGCAAGCTGACCATCAAAACAAAGGTACTCGTGTACCAAACTTGCGTCCTAAGCACCCTGCTGTATGGCTCAGAGACATGGACCACCTACTCCAAACATGAAAGATCCCTCAACTCCTTCCACCTGCGCTGCCTACGCAAAATTCTCAAGATCAAGTGGCAAGACAGGATCTCAAATATCGAAGTTCTGAGCCGAGCCAACATTCCATCAACTCAGGCTCTCCTAGGCAAAAAAAGACTGCGGTGGCTTGGACATCTCCACCGTATGGAAAATGATCGCATCCCCAGACAAATTCTCTACGGGGAACTTGCTACTGGCAACCGACCCAGAGGTAGGCCACATCTGCGATTCAAAGACACTTGCAAGGTCACGATGAAAGCATTCAACATCGACCCCAATGAATGGGAGAACCTTGCAAATGATCGAAGCAGATGGAGACAAAAATTGCGCAGTGGCACGCTCGCAATAGACTTCAAGGCAAAAGAAACATACCTGACAAAACGACAGAGGCGGAATGAAAACACTCGCCAAAGTGAACCCAAAAGACTGACCTGCAATCACTGCCATCGCACTCTCGGGTCAAACATTGGTAGAATAAGCCACGAGAGAAGCTGTCAGTCAAAGTGAAAGTGAATATTCTAGCTGCTAAGACCGTCTGTAAAGACGCTAAAGGCCATATATAGAAAGCTCAATGCTATAACCATCTATGATGCCGAACCCATTCCCAATCAGGAAGACTTATTCGCGCGGTTATCCAATGCAAGTATCTTCTCTAAAATAGACTTATCCAAAGGATATTGGCAGATTCCTCTCGAAGAAGGAAGTAGACAATATACAGCTTTTCAAACCCCTTTGGGTTTAATGCAATGGAAATATATGCCTTTTGGACTGGTTACTGCACCAGCCACGTTCGCGCGCATGATGAACATCTTACTAAATGAATTGCGCTGCGTTCTATCATATTTCGATGATATATGTATTTTTCAGGCTGATTGGGCTGGCCACTTAATGGCCCTTCGTGAAGTTTTTGCCGCTCTTCGCCGAGCTGGCCTTACCGCGCGACCCAGTAAAGTGTTCCTGGGATATCAGCATATAAACTTTTTGGGTCATACCATAACCCACGGGGTTCAGACTCCAGACGATCGCAAGATCTCCAATATTTTGAAACTACAACCCCCTAAAACTAAAAAGCAAGTCCGTAGCTTGTTGGGACTTTTGAATTATTACAGGAAATTTATACCAAACTTTTCCTCTCTCTCAGCCCCGTTATCTGATCTAACGAGGAAGAATCTTCCAAATAGAGTCGTCTGGACGCCTCAGTGCGCTGATGCCCTTCAGACTATTCAGAATTTATTTTCTACTTTCCCTCTGCTTGTTTTTACCCGATATACGCCAGACATTCGTCGTCCGAACGGATACATCAGATAAAGGAATAGGCGCCGTGTTACTCCAACAGCGTGACGGTTTCTTGCGACCGTGCTTATATGCAAGCCGGAAATTACTTGATCGAGAGACGCGCTATGCGATTGTCGAACGAGAGTGCCTCGCAATTGTTTACGCGGTAGATGCATTTTCTCGATACTTATTAATGTCCGAATTTATAATTGAAACGGATCATCGACCATTACTGTTTCTTAAGTCGAACAGAGCCAAGAATGCTCGACTAACCAGATGGAGCCTTGCGCTCCAGGAATACAAATTTACTATTCGGGCTATACCTGGGGAGGATAATTTACAAGCTGATGTATTGTCCCGTTTGATTTAGTATTCTAAAATAGTCTGTTGAACATTGAGGTTGAGCATTTTTCACCTTTTTCGGAGACCGTGGATGGTTTCACATTATATTGTCCTACCAATTATGGACATTCTTTCTCAAAATTTCCATGTGATTCCTTTTTCCATTAGCGTCCATCCTGACCATGACCTGAGTTTCAGACAACCTTGACGCCTTTGTCTGCGGGTCAATGAGATGAGAAAATGGCAAACCGAGCGACCAGACCTACTGCTGCCAGGATACCATTACTTTAATTAACTATTGTTCGTTCATGTTCTATGAATGTATTAATTACGCTCAATGAAGCGATGAGCTAGTTGCTCAATATTTCAGTCTTTACAGTATGTCTGTGTGACAGAAGTTTATCACTTTAATTCTTAAGTGCTACAATAATTATATATTATCACAGAACGTCGCATATAAATATACATATGCTATTGTCCATCGATAATGCACGTTCTTAGAATTATTTTTTTTGACTTTCAGTAACGATATATTTTTTACTATATAGCCCTTTCCAAAGTACTATTACATAGCAACGTTAGTAGACAGTTATGTCGTTCAAACCCTAAGTTTTCACTGGGGTGGGGGATGTGTCAAGAACAGATTTAATTCATAAATGTTTCCACTGACTAAATTTTTGTGAGGGAGCAGTGAGTAATTTTTACAAACGTAATTATTGTGCGAGCCAGCATAACTTGGTCTCGTAAACAAGTTGTTTTGAACAGTTTTTTTTACAATAGATAGACAGAAGATGTGGGGAAGGATAGACGGACAGCGTAGGTGTGCATGACTGAGCACTTGTTGTATCTCGTGTTTTGAACTAGGTTTAGTAGAGAGGGAAGGGGTGAGTAGGAATTAAATGTTATTGAGACGTCTGTTGACGTACAGAAAATACCGTGATCCAGAGTAAAAGCTCGGGGTTTTGAACATGTTAAGAATTTATTGCTATAAAATTACATTATATTGTATGAAGTAATTCGACCTGTGATGTCGACCCAAGGTCGTTGCGTAGGGCTGTTACTTAAAATAACTCAGTTCGGCAGCTGAGCTAGAAGTGGTTGCACCAATCACAATCCAGGAATTAGACGGTAAGCTGCAGATGCAGACCAGTATTTAAGGCCATACAGAACTTAGTTCTGGGCCACATGTAGACAATCCATTTACGAGGTGGTCGGCGATAGTCCTCAGCCAGATGAGAGACATAGAGACGCAGTTGAGCAGTCCCTTGTGAGGAGCCTGATTTAAAGCTCCAGAGCCTAAGCTACTTGGTTTGATATAAACCCACAGCGTTTACATCCAGCGCTCTCACTCCCAGTGAGGGCCGCATGGTGAGAGTCCATACTAATTTGTAATGATGAAAGTGAACCGTTCTACTTACTTTTGAAGACAGTTTCAGAGCTACCGCCAGACAACGCATGGTTGTACAAGCATTCTCCATGGCGTGTCTAGAGGAAATGTCCATATCCTAACATGTCTCATTGAATTAATAGAATTTAAACTGTTAGATCCGTGGCCACGTGCGCGGATTCTTTTTGCCATATAACTCATATGACCTGCAAGTAGTTAGATTGAATACGTTAGTCTTTATAAAAGCTGTAGTTCCATTAGTTAGATTCAGTTGCCTTTGAATTGATATTTATATTTATAATTATATTTGTTACATTAATTCCTGTAATTAAACTGCCCTACAGTTCTGCTAAAATTGAAAGCAATTGATTTATTTAGTTTTTAGAGTGCAAGTATTTATTTTTGTGTGTTCGTCGATTGTGGGAGCGGACCTCGAAAGAGTGTCAGTCGAAATATCCCCATGTAACCCACATCGCGACACCCATACATGCCATGTTATTGCATTGGAGTCCCATCATCTTTAATTTCTTAATCAAGACTAAGTACTGGAGATGTGCACACACGCTAGTCAGGGCCACATTGCACTGGTGACAGGTACATGGTATGAAGACACGAGTACAAGACGACAGCAAGACACGTCTTCTGACCTTAGTTCTTCTTTGTTCCAACTCTCGACGTTTTGCACAACTGAGAAATACCACGTTAAATGTTTGCAGCTTTATTATTACGATAAGGAGTTGGAATAAATCGGAACTGTGAAACAACTTAACAAGTGCCACAACGCATTTTAAGCAAGTTGCCTTTCTTAAACTCATTCGCTACGGAAGCCGAATATTCGGCTCGCGGATTTTTGCTTTGCTGCGGAAAGCCGAATATTCGGCTCGAGTGGACACCGATTTTGAGACGCTAATATCTAAGCCGACTTCTCGAACTATTGAATCCCATCCTAGTTCATTGATTCTCCTTTACTTTGATATCTAATGTATTATGTCTTGTGGTTTATACTGAGTGAAAGAAAAAACATCTTTGAACTATGTCTGGATTTCAAACTGGATAGTGTTGAGAGTGCCGGTCCACACCCAAAAAAGTTACCGTAGGGAATGAGTTAAACCTCTTCTTCTACACACTAAAAGATCTCCAGTTTATCAGAAAATGGAAATAGAACAAACAAGAACTAAGGTCAGGATATATTCACCTAGTCTAAGATATCCACGGAAGGGCCGGTACTCGTAGAAAGTATGAGGATCCCTGGGTGCACTCTTAGGTTGCAATGGGAGATTTTATTGTTCATAAAAAAACGAGAAAAAGCGGAAAGGTCTCCGTGATACACAATGTTGTGTCTCAAAAAGATAAGAACACTTTATTATCCAATGATGGAAATTGTCTTTCACAGAGCGGTTAAGGGCACATTATATATGGACGCACTCTAATGTATCATTACATTAACATGCCACAACTTAATAAAATTCATCAACAGGCATAAATGAAGTGACATAGTAAGGAGGCTTAGTGAAACATGGCACACATCTAGCTATAGTGTCTTGTTGAGGCGAAACAATCTTCTGTATGGTTCTCTGTTTGCCTTCATGTGTATTATTCCATTGCTCTTGGATGATCTAGAAATTTGATGAAACAGGGGATGGTGTCTGTCATTTAAGATGGAAACGAATAATTTCTCTACACAAACATTTGAGTACAGATGGTCAAAACTGAAAAAAAAAATGCCGCATCTGTCATGTTGCAGGTTTTTTTGCTGAACATAAATCTATTGCTTGGGTTGAACTGAAGCATTCTGTATCAGAGCCGCCATGTTCGTTGACATTTGTGAATGGGTTTGAGTTTTGCATTAAATTAAAGGCTGAGATTAGGAGAAGTTGTGTCTGACGTAACATGTGGTCTTTTCTAAACTCATTTTTGGGCTCACAGTGACTGAAAACTGCCACATTTCAAAACTGGTACATACTTGTCCCAGTCGGTAACTCTACGGAAGTCCGACGCACAGGGCTGTATTTTAAATCTGTACAGAGGAATGACATCGTTCCCATCATAGATAGGCTGGTTACGACATCACGGCAATGTCAGTTTAATTTAAGGACCCCCCCCCCCCCCAATAGTAATCCTGTCAACCCTATGGAAAATCTTATACAGAGCTCCATCGGGTTGACATCGGGATGCTGGCTGAGAAGGAATAGACCACAGCAATAATGGCACCCATGGTATGGAACTACTCAATCTTAGCCTATTGTTGTACGGTAACATCGCAAAGTATTTTAACACAACAATTATTTCTTTTGTCTCCAAAGCAAGTTTTTTTTTTAATTTTAATAATCAAAATCAATAATTTTATATGAAAGCTTCATGTCTTTGTAAATATGATATTTTATTCCCCGGTGTGCAAGGCAGATATTCAGGGGGACAGAAATGTAGACAATGGGTTGGTTTCATCTGACATCACTGAACTTGCACTTCCCTAATGTTTTAATTACTTCACTCAAATGGCCGTGGATCATTGCATTGTGGTCTGCATCCCACTTTTTGATGACGTAAATTAAAGAACACTGGAAGAAATCTAAATACGAAATCACTACTGTCTCAATGTTCCTAGAAAAACCAGATAAATCGTACAAATTGCTGGTCTTGTTATGAAACCTCGTACATGTACTGACCAACTGCAGATGGCAACTTTTTTTTTTTTTGGTCCACATATTCTATTGGTTTGTTTCGCATATCAGCCAAAATTGTGACGCTGAGGGCCATGTTTTGCACGCCGTCCCCAATTGGCGCCATATTATGACAGTGTGCCCAAAATGTGTTGGAACTTTTCACGAAAGACGAAATAAAATTTAAATTAAAAAAAAATAAAAAACTCAAGTCTGTGATGCTAAGTGAAACTAAGTCATTAAGTTCTCGAAGGAATTGTATCTTTGATATTGATTAACAAATCTAATATTTCGAGCGTGTAGATAGGGAACTAAAACTCATCTTATTTTTAACTGTGTTTAAGATAAGAAAAATTAATGTACTTCAAGAAAAACAGGGTTTTTTTTCTTCTTCTGTAAAATTAAGCCTTTGCACTTGCGCGGTTTTATGATAGAACCAGAAATATCAAAGTTACTGCTGTATTCAAAGGCACCTTGTCTGTGCAACATTTCATGCATATTTGTGTATTATACAGAGTCACTAGTTCTGGAATCAATCATTGTATGGAAATCTTAGAACAAACATAAACAGCCAAGTTAAGAAACACGATTTACAACATCAATGACTATTCTCCTGTATCATGTAAGTCACATGCAAAAGTGGAGAGAGAGAAGGAGAAAGAGAGAGAGAGAGTCGGGACAGAAGGAGAGAAAGAGAGGAGACAGAAAAAGGAGACCAGAGAGAGAGAAGAGAGAGGGTGAGAGAGAGAGAGAGAGAGAGAGAGAGAAAGAGAAAGATGAAAGAGAGAGAAAGAGAGAAAAGAGAAGAGCGAGAGAAAGAAGAGAAAAGGGAGAGAGAGTCGAGAAGAGAGGAAGAAACAAAAAGGAAGACTGAGAGGGCGATTGAGACATAAAAGGAAAGACACTGAAAGGGTGCGAGAGAGAGAGAAAGAAACAGAGAAGTAGACAGACATACAGACTCTACCTTAAAGTTATGAGGTGAAAAAGCAAGAAAAGAAAAAGATGAACAAATAACAAGACAGATTTTTTAACTTCAGGACAAATAAACACAGACAAACATACAGACATACATCACAACTGCAACAGATCACTTTACCAGGCTTTCACAAGAAGTGGACGTATTGTTCCCTCAGCGAGTTGATAGACGACCAAAATGTGAAGCAGCCGACCCACTTTGACACATCGTCTGCTCTAGCTGGCTCGCCAGAGAGAGAGCAGAAGATAGGTCCAACTCGTGAAGCAGCTTCACGTAACACAAAACGACGCTGTAGCACGCATTTTCTTCCTCCGCGCGCCAAAGATCAGTCCACAAATGCAATTATTTTTACCTCCGGACGAAAGAGAGCGCCAAACAGAAAACGAGGAACACAAACTACCGACTCAAGCAGAACTTTGGGCTTGATTTGTGAAGTCGGCCACTGCACAGGTTTGCAACGATCCTCAACATTCTGCAATCGGCATGACCTGTCGGTGATTTTGCATGGCCATGCAACATTCAAGGGCGTAGCTGGGGGATCTGAATTTTATCTTGAGGCAGTGACGGATCTACCATGAAAGTAATGAAGCCTAAGCGTTTGGGCCCCTAATCCCGGAGGGGCCCTGAAGAAACTTTTTTTAATGTGTGAATTTTTTTTATGTTGCCTTATTGTTCCTGTTTGCGAAGGGGCCCCACAACAGTTCAAGTTTCGGGGTTCCAAATATGCAGGTCCGCCCCTTTTAGGGGTCGGGGGTTGGGGATGGTGTGTATTATTTTGGGGGAGACCCTTTTGTATCCAGGGGTAAGAACTAACCTGGACCAACTTACTTCCCGAGGTGTGTTCAGGTGTCTAGAACCAATGCCCGTCTACGAAATCACATAACGCGGTCAAAACTGAATCCATTGATGGTCATTTTGTTTTGAGTGAAAAGTGGACATTTATGCCTCCGGTTCACAGGACAAATTGCCCAATGGGCTCAGTGGAGTTCAACTTGTATTTCATTTTCTTGCCAGTTTTTTGTCGTTATTGTTGTTGTTGTTGTTGTTGTTGTTTGTACCACTCCCAGTTTTTGCCCTCGACAACATGGTGTCACGGGTACACCTGCTCCATATATTATTATGCTTTGTGACATTCCCCTTAAAATGACAAGGTTCTATCTCCACTTTTTGGCTGAACTGAGTTACACACTACACACTACTTCTACAGGCCTTCTCCACTGTATGTCAAAGTATCAAGCAAAATACAGATTCGATGTGTAATTTGTAAGTACATGTAGTATAAAAAGAAAAAAAAAGTCGTGTCTCCAAAAGCTAGGATCCTATGAAACCTCAACCAGCAATTTCCCAAACGTTGATGGAAGGGAGTTAGAGTCTTGCCATTCTGAGGGGACTATTTGCTAAGACAGATATATACACAAATGTTAAATAACTCCAAGCTCACCTTGTGCCAATGCTCGCCGATCAATAGTTCCCTTTAGAACTGTTCGTTTTGAAAAACGTCACAATGCTTCAATAGTTCCTTCACACCAACTTATTCAATGTCGAAGCAGGCAGTGCCTGAGCCACAGGATATGAAGACGAATCGACTCGTCAAATTCCGCCCGACGTGCCGCTCCTATTTCCAAAGGTAAATGGAAACGTTTTTGGCAAAATTCATCGAATGTCTGAAGTTCGTAGTTGTATTATGCCCGGCCCGCACTATGCTAAAATTAACCACCCGTTCAATGCAAGCAATCTTTCGCGTGGCGTGCAGCACTGTAAACTCTTTGCCAAGCAAGCAAAAATCTGCGTTTGCACGACGTGCAGCAGACAAAACAGGATAGTGCGCGCCGGGCCTAGACAAACAAATTCGCACCCGACATGCAAAAGATTATGCATGATCGTAAGTCGTCGGCATGTAAAGGAATTAATCGCCTCTTGCGCCTCAACATGGCCAGAAAAGTCCGATCTGACATAGATTTTCGTAGGATTTCCAGGATCTTTGTAGGTGCCAATTCCGTACATCAAAGCAATGTCGGTGCAATGTCGTGGTCAGCAAATTTACCAAGGGACGAAGACATTCTTAAGTGCAAAATTGACGTCAATCCTACGCCTCACGTTGGATTCCCGTAGCGTTGGTGGCTGGGGTTCGAGTGTCTGCCGGCCTTGCAAGCACAAGTTGACCTCACGTCACTACCAGTGTCGACCGCCTTAATGATGGCCCCCTCTCTTCCCGCAATCACAAAAAAAAAACAACAACTATACAATCCAAAAACAAAAGATCAAGAAAACTGCTGTGCGTGTCACAGTCGCGGGGTTAATAAATGCAGTCAGAAAATCGTATCTCTTAGGGCTGAAACAAACCAAGGTCGGCGTAGGCGCCAGACCGGTGGCTTCCCGTCCATTAATGTTGCTTCACACTAATACACCAGGCACCGCTCACGCCGCGACCCAGCAGAGTGAAGCTGGCAGTGTTTATTGTGCTGGCGTGAAGCAACATTTATGGGCCACGAGCCACCCGGTCTGGCGCCTACACCAGTTTTTGTATGTTTCTGCCCTTATTATGTGTTTGTGATACAAATAGTTCAAGCTACATTACTCTGCAAAAAAAAAAAAAATGGGGGGGGGGGGGGGGAGGAGAAGGAAGAGTGAGAGAGAGAGAGAGAGAGAGTGGGGAGATTAAATTGTGAAACTGTTACATTTTGTTATCTCTTTGGGCCATATTTTTATACAAAAAGCTCTAGTTATTGGACCGTAGCCCAATTACACAGCTGTTGCTAGGGGGAGGCGTAGCCCAATTACAAAGCCAGATAGAGAAAATACTGACTTGTGTTATTTACCATGCAAAAAGACTGTTGTTAGGGAGGCGCAGTGTTTTACACAGAAAGAGGTCGAAGAAAGCACGTCGGAGAGATAAGGGTCACGTTGTGCTAGGAAAAAGCAAGAGGATAGACAGACTGTAATACAAGAAGGACAGGATAGAAAGAGAACCTACCAGAGGCGCCCACCAGCCAACCACTCGCGTACGATACATGGGGAGAACAAAAAAAATGAAATCAGCGGCCCGTGGTAATTTTCTGGTATTAAACAGTACACGATATTAACTGGACAGTTAGACAACACTTGATTACAGGGGTGGCCAAACTGCGGCTCGCGAGCCACATGCGGCTCTTTGTCTTTCAAAAGTTCAATATGCATCTCCCACAATTTAAACCATTTTCCCCCTCCACATTTATTTGTTCACATTACTGTAAGGGTTTTACAGGTCTATTTTATCACTGGGTCAAGTGGTTTAGCTCCCTCATTTCATGTACAAACTCAGGCACAAAGAACATGTTTTGATCTTGTCAGGTTAACTTGTTTATGACATTCATGGCGTTTTTCTTAGATGTTCCCGTAGTTCATTATCGTATTTAATACCTTTAGCATAATTAAAACAATCATCAGTCGAGATTTTGAAAACATTTGGTATAATATAATAATAATAATGCATGACTGTAACTGATACATACAGGAGTCTTGCACAGGGTGTTTCCTACTTAAAATTCCTGTAATTGACAAGTTCAGCTGCTGCATTTTTTTGTTTAAACATAAACATAAAAAAAATATATGCCTGGACTTCAACGTTTTATAGCAAATAATATACTCCAAGCCCTGGAACTGTATCTGTTTTAATGTAAAATTGCGAAAGTTTTTTTTCCTCTCCTGTAAAATTTTCAAAATGTCAGTTACAGGAGTCTTGCACCAATGAGACGATGTGTACTTGGTGAATGCTCTGAGTCTGAGTTAGAGTTTGGGTTTTACGGCGCGTCGGCACGACAACGGCCACTTTGCGCCCCTCAAGGTCTATTTGGGTACATTTTCTTTATTTATGTTTTGTATTCAGGGGTGTTAAGTTTAATATAGAATTAAATACATTCATACAATTTCAACAAATTGGTAAAGTTTAAAAAATTATTTTGTACAGATCTGGAAAAAGTTTTGTAAACGAGTATAAAAGTTATTAGATCATATTGTAGATCTTAGCCTCTGTCAGAAAGGACAGGATAGATGCGCAACGCATCCGGCATCATGGTAATACATTAAAAAAGAAAGAAAAAAAACTTTGATTTCATTTACTTTCCTCTTGCAAATTAAGATCATGTAATAATATACAAACACATTTTAAAAAATCATGCCTCTGATGAAATAGTCGAATAGTGTCATGCAAAATATCGTCCACAGCTTTCAAACATGAAGGTCTGATCATCGACATTCGGCATTTTAATGCAATGGCCATAATGCTCATAGACCAGTTGCATAGGAAAAGCATACATGGGTGAGGAAGGGGTGGGTGGGGGGGGGGGGTGGCTATCGCCCAAATCTAACTCAAATGTACTTTACCGATGTCGCCCTATATAATCACACACAGCCTCTGCTTTAACATACTCGACACTTCAACTTACCTCGGTCCTAGTGATACGACGCTCTCTCTGAACTCCGCCCATCTTCCAATCAATTGAAATTTTGACTCAGAAATTCCAATAAATCGAACACAATCAAGTACGTCATCTGTCTTGCGTGTAAAGAAACGTACTTCTCCAGCCGAGGAGCTAGAATTCAGAAAAAAAACAAAAACTGGCACAACAGAACGTGATATGAGTTTATGAATGGCTGATATGGAGTAAACATTTCCTATTGGAATTGTAATAGTTGATGTGAAATAGCCTATCACATTGAAGTAGGACCAACGTGACGAGCCGAGGTGTCCTCGCTTTATGTTGGCGGTTGCCGAGCTCTGAGTGGGTTCAAAATCTCGGCACACTCTGATTTATAGAGTTCAGCGGTGGAGATTATTATTGTTGTTAATACTTTCTGATCTAGAGTTTGGTTGCCGTCTAGCGTGTGCGATGTCTTTTGTCTGCACACAGTTTGAGGTATATCCAACATTAGATTGCTGTGGTCTTGTAGTGAAACAACACCAGTGCAGTGGACCTAATTTTGGAGAGAGAGAGAGAGAGACACACACACACACACACACACATGCACAGGATGAGAGAGAGAGAGAGAAAGAAGGTGAAAGAAAGTGAGAGAGAGAGAGAGAGAGAGAAAGAGAGAAAGAGTGAGAAAGGATAGAGATAGGGGAGAAAGAGAGAGAAACAGAGTTAAAGAGAGAAAGAAAAAGAAGAGAGAAAGAGAGAATAGAGAGACAAGGAAAGAAAAAGAGAGAAGAGAAGGAAAAAAGAGACAAAAGAGAGAGAGAGAGCCAAAGGAGTGAGAGAGAGAAAAGAGGGAGGAGAGAGAGCGAGAGAAGAGAAAGAAGAGAGAGAGAGAGAGACAGCGAGAAAGAGACAGGGAGAGAGAAGGTGAGAGAGAGAAAGAGAGAAAACAGAGAGAAAGAGAGAGAGAGACGGAGAGAGAAGAGTAGTTAACTGACCGGGCGCATTAATCATATTCATGAAACGCTGTCCAGCCGTGTCAGGTACCCTTGACCTTGTTTTCGACAGGTTTAGAACGGAACTTTGCCTTGGGCGTTTTTCATGAAAGCGGCCACAGGGCCCCAAAAATGTAGGTTCGCCACTTGGTGAGGGTTTAAAAACTGCCTAAATCGAGCGTGTCTACTTTATGAATGACCCCCTAGTGATCGAACACCTTGAATGGACTCTTATAAGAGTTGTTATTTCCCCTCCTGGATAGCTCGGACAAGGACCCGTTCCGTGCCTTGTGATTTAGATTAGATCTAACTGAGTCTGTCTGAACTTTCTATTTATAGAAGTGTCTCGAATGGCGATTCGAGTACAGAAATGTGAATCCAGATGCCAGCTGCTTCAAAGAGCCCCCTCTCCCCCTGAAAATACAACAACAACAACAACAACAACAACAAAACAACAACAGCAGAGTCATAAACTGTATTTAATCATTTTATAAACATGAATATGAGACCGAGGCTTTAACCTTCCTTTCTTCTTTTTAAAAAAAGGAAGTGCATAGGTAGGGAAGATATCACCCACCTATACACTTTGCATAGGTAGGGAAGACACCCCTACCTATTCACCTTGCATAGGTAGGGAAGATATCCCCTGCCTATTCACTTTGCATAGGTAAGGAAGATATCCCCAGCATATGCAATCCCTATGTGCAAAGTGCATGCAGAGAAGATATTTCTTGACTCTCCACTTAACTTGGGCAAGGAAAATATTTTAGTCTCTGCATATTTTTTAGGTCGGGAAGATATTTCTTGTGTGATAAGTCTACTTTGCTTAGGCAGGGAAGAGATTCCTTTCTTTCTGTGCTTTGCCTGCTCTCAGTAAACCTAACCTACCTCTGTCAAAATATGGCAAAAAGAAAAAGCTGTAAGAAGAAAGGGGACCCTATAGATTTTCTGTTGTTCTTACGCTTCTTCAATTTACGTGCATGTATGAGGGGACAATGAATTTGATATGCTTTAATTTTAAGCCCATAGAGGCCCATAATTTACCAAGCCTGCGTCGTGAGCACCCTCCTGTACAGCAGTGAGTCCTGGACCTTGCGTGCCCGACAAGAGCGAAAGCTTAATGCTTTCCACATGCGTTGCCTCCGACGCATTCTGAATATCACCTGGCAGGACAAGATCCCAAACAGTGCTGTCCTGGAAAGAGCTGGATGGGCCATCATGTATACGCTGCTGAAACAGAGACGCATGCGCTGGCTCGGCCATGTCGTGCGCATGGACGACGGACGGATCCCCAAAGACATCCTCTACGGAGAACTCGCGCAGGGAAAACCTCCCACAGGTAGTCCACAGCTGCGATTCAAAGACGTATGCAAGAGGGACCTAAAAGCTTTGAAAATCGACCAGAACAACTGGGAAGCAACAGCCCTCGAACGGCCAGCCTGGAGACAGACTGTGCAGAAAGGTCTTTCCAACTTCGAAGAGACACTTGATCAGCAGCAAGAGGCAAAGAGGAGAGGAAGAAAACTCGCATTCCAGGCAGTAAGATCAGCCTTAGACTTCATCTGTGCCGTCTGCCACAGAGACTGCCATTCCCGCATCGGACTGGCCAGTCACACCAGACGCTGTACCTGGAAAAACACAGAGCGTAACCCCATAGTCTTCCGAGACTGAAGGATGCCTACAAAAAAAAAAAAAAGAGGAAGAATGTAATTACATGTATTATTGTAATTGAGCATGGCACCTATGAAAAGTCCAGAGTGGATCTATTGGGAGAGGAGAAAGGGGAACAAGCTGCTGTTTCCTGCCTACTTGGGAAAACATAATAGGCCTACAGTAAAGCACATCACACGAAGAATACACAGGTATTTAATTTGTTGAGGCACTTGTAGGTCAAGCATTCCAGGGAATTTCCCAGCCAGCACCCCTACGCCAATCCGATGTATTTGTGTAAGATATCCCCGTAGAGTAGGTAGGATTACCGTAGGGTTGAGTTCCCTACATCAAACAGACGTCGGTCAATGTTGTCAACAGCGGATCTACGAGAGAACGATACCATTGCTTTGTGCAAACATCCTATACAGAGGACTACCTTTGGGTTGCTGGCTGCAGTGATGGAACTTCGACTTCGCAGTAGTTCGACGATCGAACCCTTCACATTTCAGTTCATTCTCCACAAATTACACGGGAGAGGAGAAACAAAAATTTTGAAACTATTTCAAGCTAATATTTGCTTCTTGCCAGTTCAGTATTGTCCACGCAGATTTCTTTTGTTTGTTTTTCAATTTTGGTGAATAAAGAAATCGACCGATTATCCCCCCCCCACCCCCCACACACACAAGTTCAGTAAGCGCATGGTTATGTTATAGTCCATGCATGCTGCCACACCACCTGTCGGCTTCCATCTCGACCTTCTCTGCTCGGAGTGGGCCATGGAGCAACGAGCCTTTGTCACAACGTTTTGCTTTGAGCTCGGTCTAGGCCGTTCCTCTGTCTCTTGTCTTTGCTGACTCGCCGACTGATTCGAATGATTTTGATTCATATAACCTCCTGTCGTCGACTGACTCGAATCGCGATTAGCTCCTGTCGCCACTGGCTCGCCGACAACTAATTCTATTTAATAGGCCCTATCGCGAATTCGCGATTCAAATCAAATGCACTAAATTTAGACCAATAATAATTCCACACGTTTAGTGATGACGTTGTACACTATCTTCCCTACCTATGCAAAGTGCATAGGGAGGGAATATCTCCCCTCCCTATGCACTTCCTTTAAAAAAAATTTAATGTTGTTTTGAAAATGTATAGACCTGTTGTCATTTCCCAAGCACTGGAAAGGGTGTGTGTGTGTGGTGGGGGGGGGGGGGGTGTGGCCTGGTAGACTTCAGTAACTTTACTTTTTTTTTTCCAAAAAATGAATTTGTCCCTGGGTTCAGGAATAGGGTGTTTTCCCTTTTATGGCCTTGTCTTCCTTACACTTCTGTGTGTGTGTGAGTGGGAGAGTAAGGGGGTGTGGGCGGGGGTGGGGGTGGGGGTGGGGGGGGGGGTGTGTGAAGTAGTTTGAATTTGGAGTTTACGGCGCGTCGGCACGACAACGACCACTTTGCGCCCCTCACGGTCTATTTGGGTACATTTTCTTTATTCATGTTTCGCATTCAAAGCTCTTAAGTTTAATATAGAAATAAATTCATCCATATAAATTTAACACATTGGTAAAATACTAAAAAAGTTGTTTTGTACAGATCTGGACAAAGTTGTGTAAATAAGTATAGAAGCAGTCGCAATGCCCTACTACGAGATCACGGTGGCAATCAAATGTGTCAAAGGCCATTTTATTTTGGGCAAAGGTCTAAAAATATTGCTTCCGTTGTAGCATTAAAAAACCAAATGCCCAAATGTGAGCACTGGCGCCAATTCCTTGGGAAGATACACATTTTTTTATGAATGTTGTCACAGGTACGTAAGTCCCCCAATTTTTTTTTTTTTTTTTTAGCTGGGGTGCGTATCTTAAAGTCTTTTGTGACTCCAGAGCTAGAAAGCTCCTCCCGAAATACTCCTAACAATAGCCTTAATTAAGTACACTTTCAGATTTCCTTTTTTTTTTTTTTTGCGTTGAAAGTGTAGTAACCAGGGTTAGGGATTCGATAAGATTTAGGGTTGAGGATAAAGACGGGGCAAGGGATGGGTACATATACGTACACACTCTTGGCGCAAAACGCTTGGGGTGCGTACGCACGTGTACTTATAATAACAGCCATTTTTTTTTTTATAGTATTCCGCCCTTTTTTTTCGCCCAAAACAAAATGGCGTCGCAGAAACCATAAAAGAGACTTGCTGTCCCTAGCATTCTTTTAGAGACTCGCAATGATGTGTTGAAATCTAGGCCATGCCAGTGCCAAGGATTGCAAACCTTTGAAGTTTCACATACTTTGGTATTGCGAGACGCCTTCATCTGGTGTGCTTGTTGGAACGACCTTATTCTGAAACTGAATCGTTCTCGCCCAGCAGTGGACTTTCTTCTTTTGTATTCGAACTCATAGAAGACTGTGAATCTACGGGATTTTTACAGAGGATCAGCAAGAAACTGGGAAGCACGGTGGGCATTTTGAATTTGAGTTCATGGCTAATTTAAAAATAAAATAGGGGTAATGCGCATGGCATGCATTCTTTCCAAACCGTCTGTATTGAGCGTTTCTGGTGCCTTTCACGGTTTTTGCGTTATCTTACAATGATTTTGTTTTCAGCTTCCAGATTGTTATAAATACGATCAAATAAAAATGTAATTAAAAATCTAACGAGAAAATTCCCGGACTCCCGCTTTTACGTTCATAGATATCTGAACAGTGGCCAGAAAGAAAAAAAAATGAAACTCTCGAGAGGGCGAGACTACAGGAGATCTTCAGAGGAGACAAGTATTCATTGCACTGTCATAATGGCCCGATGTGGACCCACAGAGTTGTCATTCTCAAAGAGGCTAGGATCTACAGTTTGGTGATATAAACCTTCATACATATTTACAAAATAATTTTTAGATCTGTACCAAACAATTTTTGAGAATTATACCGATGTAATAAAGTTTATACGGAACTATCTAATTCTATTTGTGAAATTTAAATTGATGAAGCTCTGAATGCCAAACATAGCCTGTGACAGGGGCAAAGTACCCCAAAAGACCGTCAAAGGCTCAATATGGCCACTATCGTCCCGACTCACGGTAAATCCAGATTTCAAACTCAAAACCTAGTATTGAGCATTGCAGGTCTCATTTCAGAAATCAGATATCTGAGTCCACTGTAAAACAAAGAAACTAACAAACAAAAAACGGCGTGATTATTTACTCCATGTGGCAACATTGGGTTTTGTTTGCGCAAATTTCAAGTTAAAAATTGGAGCTAGGGTCGAAGATACTAGATAGAATAAGATGAGACAGCTAGCGCTTTTAGCGGGCACCGACTTCGCACCGCCACCTTGCGGCGAATGTGCGGAAGTCATGAAAAGTGCCATATTTTACAAAGCCAAATAAGGAAAATATTGAATTTTGTCCACTGTTGGCCTATTGTTGTAGGCCTTGATTGATGTCACTTATTTTGTAATTACAATTTCAAACGCTGTTGGAAAACTTGGCTTTTTTCCCTTTTTTTTTTTAGTCGCAGTAGCACTGTAACAAATTTACATCATTAATTTATCATTATATCAAGCATTCTTTTCATGGTATGCGCCATGGGTCCCACCCCCGATCGGCGCACAACCTGTATGGGCGATTTTTAAGAGGTGCCAAGAAGGGAGTGTCTCATCTTATCGTTTCTAATATCTTTACCAGCATTAGGCTTGGCTGTTTGGCCACAAAACTCGTTTCGTTGGAAATAAACCACAAGTTGGTGACAGAAATTTTATGACGCATATTTTCGTTAAAAATGTGGGTAAAAGAAAGTCCACAAAGACTTAAACTTAGCGAGTAGGCCTATGTGTTGTTATGGAGAGAAATCAATTCTGCCAAATCGCCAAACTAGGTCACTGCGGTAATAAGAACTGGGAGGTCCGTCTTCTCCAAAAAGAATGTGCCGATCTACTTACTGTGGTTTGTCCATATTTTTGGGTTGATTGAAAGTGTTAAGAGCCGTAGGCAAAGCTACAAACGGGCATCGTTTGCCGCAGTGACCTACTTTTCGCTTCATGCTAACAGTGGTTTCAATGGGGCCTCGCGTGTCTAGCAATGCAAATCGACCAATTGTTTTCTCTCTGTACATACATACTCTGTGGTTAGACCAGCGACTTTCATCTTGCAAGCTGAGTGAAACAAACGAAGAAAAAAAAATGTATGGATGTCGTGCGTGTACCTCAAAGACAAAACCATATGTCCCGTTTCGAACTTCATTGAGGTTAATTCGCCGTTCGATGACATACATTTTTGGCAATGTACTTTGGTATGAGAGTTTAGGAGTGACGTACCTTTTCCCACCGAAAGTATCATCCTCTCGTTTGGCAAATAGATGGAGGTTTAATAATTACCAGATTTACAGGTTAGCTTTCTTCTTTGATTACAAATACCATGTACCCGAGACATTAATGGAATGTCGTGTAATTTCAAATATTCGAAAAATGATGGAGTGTAATTAAACATTCTCGAGAAATACATGTAGTGGAATGTAGTAACTTTAAAAAACTAAACAAAGAATGTAATACAATTTACAGTAATTTAAAATACTCAAGAACTAATGTAATGTAATCTAGTTTTAAAAACTTGAGAAATATGGACTGCAGTGTAATTCAAAATGCACACAGGAAATAATGAAATACACTGTGGTGTCTTTTATCCAGGGCAGGAAAAATCGATTAGAACATTCTTCACAGGAGTAGTGGCACGGTCAAAGAATCGGTTTGTCCTCCATCCTGCCACCAGCAATCCGTGGTCCACATATTGTGACCTTTCGTCAGACTGTACACAAAAGTACAGGCGTACTGAGGCCCACAAGCTTACAGAGCAGATCCACATATTTCTTTTTTTTCCTACCCCCCTTCTCCCTCAATGTTACCCCCTCCCCCCCTATACTGCTGCAATGTCTGATTTCACATTTTTGGCTGTGGAGAGGGGGGAGAAATTGGTCGGAATCTTCCAGACGAGAGATATCAATACAAGGAAATTTCGAGTCTTGAGAACATTTTGAAAAAAAAATGACACTGAATTCTTGTACCGTGATGGGGAATGTTTGCTGAGACTATTAAATTGTGAAGACGTGGTCTCCGGAGCGTCGTGTTTGAAATGGGTGATTGCCCCGGGTCACGTACTTTGAAGATTTTGTTAAGCCACAGCCCACTGAGTCAAGTGTGGTTTTGCGTCACTTTTAGATGTGGACTGCTTCTCGCGCACTAGACATACAGATACAGGGCTGTTTTGCCAGTTGGTTCATGGAGAGTTCCGACTCAGTGCGCTTTGGGTCTGATAAGTGGCGACTTTAGTTCTTGTTTGTTCTGTCTCCATTTTCTGAAAAACTGGAGATCTTTTAATATGTAGAAGAGATATAACAAATGCACACTTTGACACTTGTTTAAAATGCGTTGGGACACTGTCTTATTAAGCTGTTTCACAGTTCCGATTTATTCTAACTCCTTACCATAATACTAAAGCCGCAAACGTTTAACGCCGAATTTCTGACTTGTGCAGAAAGTGGAGTTGGAAGAAATAAGAACTCAGAGCGCAAAGTGTCTACTCTATACTACAGTAAAGGTTCTCATGTGACGCGGTTATCCTGCTACAGACTGATGAGCAGTGTCTCAAACGTCAAAGCCCTCATCTGGGACCATCGAGTAACAGTTTCCCGTAACACGGCAGAACTAAGCCCTTCAATTCTTGTTTTCTATTATTAGGCAGGAATAGTGCAATCATTGGTCAGTGCAAATAAAGGTGGAGAATTGATGTGATGTTGATGAAAGGGGAGGGGCAACACTGGCATTGCTATGGGACAGTTCTTGCTCGTGGCGTTGGAGATTCACAAGACATGCATTAACCTTGGTCTCACGTCACATGGTAATTATTTACTTTGTAATTACAACATTATGGATTTGTTTCTCAAATTTGTTTATCGGGTCCGCCGTTCCTGTTTGTTCCATCTCCATTTTCTGAAAAACTGGAGATCTTTTAGAATGTAGAAGAGATATTAACAAATTTTAATGCACACTTTGACACTTGTTTAAAATGCGTTGTGGCACCTATCAAGCTGTTTCACAGTTCCGATTTATTCTAACTCCTTACCATAATACTAAAGCCGCAAACGGTTACGTTGAATTTCTTAGTCCAATTTATTCGGCCCGGCTCCCCATAGGTAGTCGAGGGCCAAAGTGCTTCATTGGATATAACTGTTTTCTGGCCACTCTCCCAAGAATGTAATTTTTTTTTTTTGTTGTAATCATAACATTACGACTTCGTTCTGTAAGTTTGGTGATTCAGTCACCTTGCAAGATATGGAATTTTGGTTCATTTCACGCCCACGTGAGAAAAATAAAAACGGCGTGGTTATGTGAGAGTAATGAAACAGCCCCGCAATGTATGAGGAATTCGAGATTTGGTTTTACGGCCCGTCAGCATAAAAGGGCCACTGTTCGCCTTTCACGTTGTTTTAGGTTCTATATTCAGGTTTGGTATTCGGAGCTTCATCAATTCAAAATCCACGTATGACGAAGTCACAAGCCTGAAACACTTATTTGATTGGGGTTCTCTTCCTCTGAAATTCTCAAGTAATCTCCTGTTTTCCAAGACTTTCAAGTTTGAGTTTAGAGAGAAAGCACGTCGACACGAAAACGGTCATATTGAGCTAGAAAAAAGCAAGACAATAAACATAATATAACAGAACAAGAGGACAGGAGACTCCACCAGAAGATTTAAGCAATAATAATGAATAAGAAATTTAACTTCTTTCAACAAGTTCAGAGAGTAGTAGTCATATTATGCAGTGGTGCAAATACACTTGTGCAGATTCATGATAGTGCCAGCAATGTGTAGCATATAAAACCTGTCATCGATGCCACATATAGATAGATATTTACATGTACAACTGTATACTAAAGACACTCAAAGGGCCAAACTCACTCATAACACATACAGTAGGATACATGTAGTTATGACAACAGAAGAAGAAGCCAAGTGAAATCAAATAAACATGAACACTTACAATGGTTTACTCATGTTTATTACATGACATATAAATAATATGAACATTTCATTTTATAAAAGTATAATAAACAAACTTTACATATCATATTACAGCAACGGTACTCAAGCTTTTGTAACTCTCTAAAGCTGATGAATTTTCCTTCAGGCATTGACATTGTTATGAAAGTTTCTAGCAAATGTCTTACCTAAGCACACTCCTTCACATAGCAGGCTGAAAAATATCTTTCCTCCAATATCACTGCCTAAAGATTATCATTTGAATTTAAATAAAAAAACACAAATCTAAAAAAAAAAAAAATGGATTTATAGTGACCATCATATCACCTCTGACCTCTCTTCCAGTAAAATGTGTATGTATCACAAAAATATGACAAGACAACGTAACATACATACAATTTTAAAGTTACTTCACCAAGTCATAACACAGTTGCCTAAGTCATTTTTTAAAGTTTTTAAGGTATGGCCTAATGCCCCACATAAAATAAGGTTAGTTTGTTTTCTCTCCTCAAAAACATGAAGTTTTGTATCGCGCATTCAAAGTCTATACTTTGACATGAAACCACTTTTGTGCAAGTCACAAGATTTGCAACGCAATGATATTTCCTCATGCTTTCTGAAAATGTAAAAATATCTTAGGCAAATATGCTATGATCGTGGCAAAGTAGTTCAGCAGACAGTGATCATACTGACATCAGTACCTTTTTTTTTTAAATATCTTTTTATAGTTATGGCCAAGGTTAGATTAGAATAGGCAAAAAAAAAAAAAAAAACCCCAAAGAAAGTTACATGTTGTAAAGCCTTGCAGTCTTTGTATTCAATTCTTTTGTGATTTATTGCAGTGTTTCTTTAATGATTCTAACATAGGGCTTGTGACATACAGCTTTCTTTTTGTTTTTTTTGGCATATTTTAACCTTTTCACACCATCCAGCACCTGTTGGGTGTGGGCTGTTTCACAATCCCCCGGCACACTGGTTGCCAGCTAGGTGCAGCCATTCGCACACACGTTCACAGCACCCTGCACCATCTGGGATAACACATGGTTTCATAGCAGCACATACTGTTTTTGTTTCTTGTGTTCGTAAACATACGATTGTCATTATTCTTCCCTGAATAAGCTTTCCAATGATACCAAATACACTCAAGCTTTATCAGAAAATTGTATAGGAATTTTCAAAAAACTCTCCCCAAAATAGTGCATACACGGGTAATAGCCCCTGTGAAGAAGGGATGTACAGAGGGCATGCGAGAGCCGTGATCCCCACGACGTGAAAAGGTTAACTACTTTGTTCCAAGTCCTGCACTGACCCCACAGATCTCCCTGGTTTTATAACAAAAAATTTGTCAATTTCATACATTTTCACCATTCAATCATTCAAATGCATAATTAACGGTGCCGACTACCTACCCAAAGTGACAAATGTTTTTAATTAAAATGTACTGATTATCAGCCAATATGCTCCACTGTCAGTCCTGTAACGAGTTAAGAAATAATGTGATCTTATGTCTGATTAAAATTGGCATTGCCTGATGTTTGATGTGAAGTGCTTCTGGGACTTTGTCATCAATGCTACCTAAACCTTTGTTGTCACACAAGCTGTCACCACTGAGTTTACATTCTCTGTGATCTATACATTCAAAAAGTGTCCTGTGAAATTGTGATCACATAAACAATGAATCTAACTCAACTTTAAAAATGATAAAAAATTTAGAAACGTGAACTACCGCCAGGTTAAAAAATTTCTGACCACTCCGATTTATTTCAGTTTGAATACATGTATGTCTTTATTTCTTTTTCACTAAGACAATGATCATACTGATATCATCAACATTTAATTAGATAATCAGTAACAACGCATCGCTAACTTCCTTTTGCTGACAAATTAAAAAAACAAAATGATGATCATCTCAATTACCTGCACCTCGCCTGAAGAATAACAAGTTATGTGGAAAAAAACAGGGACAGAAAATAGAAAATTTCAAAGTATAAAATGAAGAAAATATTGGACCACTATTTGATTTTCTAGCTCCTCAAAGTCAATCACTAAGGAAAAAATGTCAAACTTTTTTACATCGAACACTTTGACATTACAAACGCAACAATTTGAAAAAAAAATTAAAAAAAGAATCTCACAAAAACTTGATCCAGTAATCATAATACTGTGATTATAAACATCTCCGTCAGTCATGCAACACTATGCAGCTACATTCATCAGTTTAAAATTGTCTGTTGTCCTTCACATGGAAAAACACACATGGCAGCACCTTTGGTAATGATGGCAATAACATAGTAGTGTTTTGAGTTTTACGGCGCGTCGGCACGATGACCGCCATTCTGCGTCTTTCCCGGTTTATTAGGGTATTTTATTCATGTTTGGTATTCAGAGCTTCTAGATTCCACAAACAGAATAAATAGTTCCGTACTATTTTTATTACATTGGTAAAAATTCTCAAAAGTTGTTTGATTATATCTGAAAAGAGTTTTGTTAATGTGTATAAAAGTTTTAAAATTATGTTGTAGATCTTAGCCTCTTTCAGAAAGGACATAAGAGAGTCCACATAAGAACATAGTAGTGCTGATGAGTAGAAGACAATAGATACCGACTAGTAACAAAAAGTGAAAAGAGCCTAGGTCAGGTTCAAAGTCAAAATTCTAAGAATGACCAAACTCCCACGTCTCATTAACATGTCCAGGGCTGTCAGTGGAAAGTGATGCCAACCCCTGAACTTGGCCGCGAAGAATGCTGTTCATGCATGCGTAATTTGCTTCAGTCCAGTGGCTTCCTCTTATTTAAGTATACAAAATCAACAACACCCTCTTTGTCTTGACAGTTCTTGCTGTTCAGCAGATGAAGGGGTCACTTTAAAATCTCTTTCGTTGGTTATATACGGTTTTGTTCAAGATACCATGTACATGGCTGTAGGTGAATATCGAAGAAACTGATTTCAATGCAGATCATTGGACCTTCCTCAATCCCTGCTTTTCACGGATCCACTGAACTCTGACAGCCCTGCATATCATGTATTCCATCCATATTTTGTAATACTGTAAAGAAAAAAGATTTTAAAAAACAGGACAAGAGAACACAGCATCTCCATTGTTTGATGTGGAATTAATTAATGGGATTAAGACATGGATAAATGACTTGATACATGCACTGCCTATGTATCATGAAAACTGAATTCCAATGAGAAACCCATATTAACCCTAGTCCTGCGGGAGGCCACTATATTGGCCTCCCCGCGCAACACGCGAGACACGGGAGGCCGTTATTTTGTCCGACACGCTTAACCGCGGGTCCTGCAGGAGGCCACATTTTTGTATAGCAACGGTGTGCCTCGCGCTTTGGTTATTCGGTTGCCAAGGCTGTCGTTGTTGTTTTTTTCACGTTTTTTTTCCACACTATTTTCGCGTGTTTATCTATCCTGTCACCCCTACTATATCTAACAAAATGGTATCGTCCGATTACGTTTATTACGATGCAACTATTCGTCATACTCGTGTAATAGGCTAGTACTGACGGTCTGAAGTCTGAACTGGGGAAAGTCTTGGGGAAACTTTTACTTTGATGCTGGTTGTCGTCTACATGTGAAATGAGAAGAAAGGGGCCATGTGCGTATTTGAGACGCCGTTCTACGTCTGTAATTATGAATTCCGATGTAATGTTAGGGCATGCTGCATAAAGGCGTCTGTCAGTAGGTTTTTCATCAGGGAAAACTGGGCGTAAATGACCGACTTTGTTGTTGGTCGTTGTCTTTATTTGATGTGGTAATTAGAGAGATACTGTGTTCCTTTGATTAAACCGCTTTTCAGTACATGTATGTGCTCTACCACCTGGAACTGGAAATCAAATCTCTCGCTAAAACTAACATTATAGTAAGTGAACGCTTTACATAGTAGAGGAGGGAGAAGGCAATGTCACGATACATGTGGTTAGTAAATTAAGCGAATGGCTTAAAAAATAATTTGTTCACCTGAATGGCCTGACATAGGGACAGAAAAAGCGCAGAGGTTTTGGGAACATGATAAAACATGTGCTAAACGGCATGTAAATGCAGAAAATTCTTGATTTGGGGCCTTCCATTTCACAATAAAACCTACTGCATATCATCACAAGTACTTTATCCAAATATCATAGGGGTCCCTTACGATTTATCCACCACTATTGTTGTTATTGCGTCCTGAAGTATACGCGATACAGGTGTTCACACGGACCCGATTGACCCGACCGTCGAGGTTATCGGCAACACGCGAACGATCGGCTGACTGGCCGCTGGCTATCCCCGCACGGGGCGTTACGTGGACGAGTTCACTCAACGCAGGACGAGGGTTAACTGTTGTTGTAACAACAAGGGTGGTCGGTTTCTCAAATTAAAATTAAAAAAAAAAATCCAAAAAAAATCAGTGGAGCTTTAAATTGGTAGGATAGAGTAGATGGCTTCAAGGCTCTCAACCTGGACACTGGCCGCTGGGAGGGGGCTGCCCAGGACAGCGTCAACTGACACTCTTCCAATCGCAACAGCACTGTGCTGTGTGGGGCCAAAAAGACTGCTGCTGAAGAATAGCGATGACAGGTGAGGAAATCCTGGACCGCTGACCCTTACCCGGCAACCATTATTCTCTGCCATCACTGTCAGAAGTCCTTCCATGCGCAGATTGGACTCGTCCGCCACTTGCGCACCCACAATCAACCACCATCCTCTCCCCATGACGACTAATGGTCTTAGAAGAGCTTGACAGATGAACAACACAGAGGAGACACTACTGACCCACACTCTTTCTGTAGCATACAATCTTTCCCATCACTTCACTTGCATTTTTGCTTGCATATGGGTATGACAATAATAATTCTCGCTCAATGTGTTATCTCATCAAAAGATTCTCTTGTTGATACCAATGGACAATAATGTATTCGTTGAGGCCTACAGTCCTCTGTCCAAACTTTCAGCACAATGTTCTGTAACCATAATATTGGACATGAGCCTGTTATCTTTGTAGGGAAATGTTGATTCTTGCAAAAAGACATCTGTCTTATTGCTGATTTTGATTTCTGGATGAACTTTTCAAAAATGTTATATTCCCTTGCAAAATGCCATGCAACCACACTATGAAAGCAATACAGATTTCTTCCTCAAAGACAAATGTCAACAATATCAGAAATCCCACAGACACTTCAACTTTGGATTTGCCACATACACAAATGCTACACATCGTTTACATGTTTTGATGCCACACCGATAGCTGACTTCTTTCCCAGTAGAATCTGTTCCCCGACAATATTTTAGCCCGCATGGATACCATCCGATACATGTGTGGATTTGACACGTGCAAGCTTTACTGGGGTCTGATGTTTCTCGGCACTTAGCATACTTGCTAGGAAGAAGCTCTGAGGTGGCTGAGATCAGTGTGATGTAATCCTTGGCTAAGGCTGTTTGGAAACAAAAATAAACACTGAGGTTCATGATCCTGAAGAGGAAAATACAAAGCATCACTTACATGATAAACCAAATATTATCTAACATACTACTGCTAAAATGCTTTTAAAACTTAGTTTCTCAGCCACAGTAAATACTGCTGACCTTGAACCTTTCCTGAAACAGCACAAGCGTATAATTTGCACAGATGTTGGTGACAACTCTGTTTTGCCACGTTCTATGAACCCTTTAAAGGAATTGTATTTTATCCATTGAGTTGGGGGAGGGGGGGGGGGGGGGGGTTTACAATATTTCCAATGTTTATATGTTTATTTTTATAATTAAAAACATATTTAAAATGGGGAATACATATCACCAACATTTTTTTTTTTGCATTTCCTGGGTACAATTATTCTTTGCATTTCTGCAGTTTCATGAAAAGGCCAGTGACAGTCTTCATGAAGAATTAAAATACAATGTACAAAAATGTATTTGCATCCCTGAGGAAATTTAATTCTACTACGAGAAGCATCGAACGGTAACACACTGGCAATTTTTTAAAAAGTTATTTAAATTAGTATTACAATGATGGAAAGGTACCATCAAAAAATGGTTGTGCACTGAACTGTTTTGAACTTGAAAAAAAAATCATAAATCATACAGAAAAAGATCACAATAAACTACCACAAACATTTTGAGATGGTCCTAAGATCTGACTCCTGGGTATAGATGCCATCTTTTGCTTCACTGCAGATGTTGAATGCATGAGGACTAATGACGTAAGCCTTGTCAAGATTGACCGTCAAATCCAAAGTATAAATGGTCATTTCTTTTTCCTCTTCAGGTGTGCGTATGGCCGTGGGATTTTTCTGTGACAAATATACAAATTGCATCATTACAGTCATACACAAAAAAAAACAAAACAAACCTAAAAGCAATGAAGAGAAAGCCTTATGATGAACAATTATAATGAAATTTTCAGAATTGGATAAAATGCGCGTACAGCCTGGTGGTTAATGGGATGAAGCGCTAAATAAATGCAATGTATTATTATTATTGCACTGGATTTGTTGCTGTAAAGGGTAATGGACAACAGGACATGGCATTAAATACATTTAAAATATTAACAGGAAAAGGAAGTGATGATATTAAGACAGAAATTCTAATGTGAGGAAAATGAGGGATCAACAAGCAACCTGGATAAGTCTATAAGCACTATACATGGTGTATGCCTTAAGAACAATTTATGAGGATACCCTCTTTAAAAGTATGTTGTTTGTCACTCAGTGTCAGACCCCAAAACATACGAGTTGGTATTTAACAATAAAATCCTCTTCAGGAGTGTGGTGTATCTGAGGCTGCGGGACATATGACTAAGGCCAAGGGTATGATCACAAAATCTTGCAGTAAAATCCTCTTTAAAAGTATGGTGTCTGTGGGACCCCCGGACGGAAAGTGAAAAATGCATTATATGTGCATGTGAGCACTCATGTGCATATTTTAAAACTTTAAAACTATTGGAAGATGGGCAATGATGTCACTGACGAATACCTGGAATTTCAAGTAAAAATTCCCAGAAATAAGATTATAAGTAGAAACATTTTTAAACGCTTGTGAGTCCATTAGACCCATGACAAACGGCAAAAGTTTCAAAATCATCTTTGTGAGAAAAGTGTGGAGAATATAGTATTAATAATGCATGAATAACCGTCACGCTGCGTAAGGCATCGACTTCTAAGGGCATTCACTCTGCATGGGTACGCAAATATGGCAAGATCAAACTGACCGTGCCACGCAGAAGCTGTATTTTCATGTATCAGGTCACTGTCCTCTTTGAGACATAACTACCGTCTTATTGCTCACTGCATCTCTTCCAAATCAAAGGCATTGTGACAAGGGCATGTTAATCAGTGAACCACTGGTCGGAATCACAAAGACTAAGCTTTCAAAGGCTCTCCTAACACTATCGAAAGGTGTAACATTGACATGCGAACTGTTGCTCAACAAATTTGCAATATTATCTCATTTTCTCCATAGCTGACCATCATCTAGAGTTGTGTGTATCTAAGAATCAATCAGAAACAAACTCTGAAATGACCTTTGCCCCAAATGCCCACACTGGTTCATTAGTATGTGCCAATCTGGATGAAACCATTTTGTTTAGGGCTTGGGGGGGCGTGGCTAGTTATCATGCTTCATTTTCACGAAAATTACAGCTGTATTATAGTCAGATCATTGATTAGAGTCTTCGAGACAAAGGTTTCACTGGTTAATTCATTATCAAGCGTGATAAGGCCTAGCAGCGAAGGTTTCCATGCCGCACATAGACAAGGATCAGTGTGACCCAGATAAGATTCCCCATGAGTAAGGTCACTGACTAGACAGCGGGCTTGACGGGTAGCGCGTGGGTTGTGGGTTAACAGAAATGGTGGGACAGGTGGAGAAAAAAATTTCACTTTAAGACAAGACTAACTCCAAAATGGGTGACTAGTGTATTTGATGAAATGAACTAATCACAAGAAAAAAATAAACAAACATTCATTGCTTTGCAATGTACTAACCTGCCTCAACTTGGCCATGGCATCTGAAGAAATGAAATCATTCCTCATGAAACGGGTCATAAAACAAAGAACTTGTGGCTGTGTCTGTCCTAACTCCTCCTCTCCCAGCACATAGATTCGGAAGATTTGGATCTCCTGTATGGTAAAAAAGATTATATTTGAACAAGATAAGTTCAAGGTAGTAACTGCACTACTGTTTAAAACTGTTTATAATTAGACTACTGTTAGTGCAAACTTAGTCTAATAGCGAGAGAGAAAAGTGAATTGCACTTACTGATCAATCTAAGTCATCCCTAACAAATAAATCCCATAAGGATTATGATTTCTGAGAATCTAATGTGTAAAACTAATAACAGTAATACCAAAACCATAACTGCAGGCCCTGTAACTATTTGTGAATCTGACCTAACACTAGTAGGCTTACCAGTTGTAAATAATCCCCAAGCCTAAAATTTTTATTGCTTAGAACTTCATCTTTACATCGTAGCTGATACTAGTATAACCGACAGCTCTTTGCCATGAAAATAGGCCTTCTTGATACTTAGAGATCTAGATCTAGACTCTAGGCCTACTTCCTGCACATTCTGCTCTGAACAGATCTGAATCGTTATAAAACTACAGTGTAATCCTAATATCTCGACATAAGTGGGACCGTCTGACTTGCGTCGAGTAAAAAGAAAGTCAAAATAGCAGATTAGTGGTGGAAGAGGAAAAAAAAAGTGGGGAGATCAAACATCACCGTTATGGGGAAAGTGTCCAATAAATAACACAATTATGTCCCTTTTTCGTTTAATTATCGGCATACTGTCACCCGTTCCTCTAATATCATTGTTGTGTGAAGCAGTTGCGTGGCAAAGATTTGCTGATATCGGAGAAATGCTGCAGCTATACTTCAAATGCGCAGTGTTTTACTATTTCTTTTAACGCTGTGGCTATTCTTACGGCAGCCTATCAACTTACCTAGGCTATATTAGTCCATTGTCAGATTGATATGTAACGACGTGAGGGTCTAGTCAGTTTGTATCATCGAGGCCGTGGGCCGATGTTCTTCTGGGCAGTAGTCAGACTGACATATCAGGGTGAGCCGCCGAGGTAGCTATGTATCGTTTTCACTCGGACTATAGAATGCATTCGGAAGTCCTTCTTAGAGTTGACGAGTGAAAACAATACATAGCTACCCCGGCGGCTCACCCTGATATGTCAATCTGACTACTGCCCAGACGAACATCGGCCTACGGCCTCGATGGTACAAACTGACTAGACCCTCACGTCGTTACATATCAATCTGACAATGGACTAACAGTTGGTAGGCTGCCGTAAGAATAGCCACAGCGTTCTTTTAAACCTTGACCTGACTGTTTCTTCAGAAGAAGTGATGATACAGATACACACAAAGTACGGCAGTTAACCAAGCAATCTAGGTCAAGGGCGCATGAATGTTTCATGAAAAAAACAACAAACTCAGTCTGTAGTACTCTGTACTTTTAGTTTACGGCCGGGGAGGTCTTCCGCCCGTCCGCGCCATAATTTTTACCGCTATTAAGTAAAGCTTACGGTTACACATTGTCACTGTTATCAATTTAAACTCATAACACATGGAATGGTCAGATGGACCTGGGGGCGTGAGGGTCTAGTCAGTTTGTATCAATGGGCAGTAGTCAGATTGACTAATCAGGCAAAAAGGGGCTGGGGTAGTTGTGTTTTCTTGACTGGCGCGGATGGGCGGAAGACCTTCCTACTGCCGTGCACTTATGCATTGCACTCCACACTCGTGTTACTGAAGCCAAGGGTCATCCTGTGTCCGCACACCCCCCTCCTACCCCTCCCAGCCAGCACTGCAAAAAGAAATAACGAGACCTTTTATATGCAGGGAGCTGCGTGGGCATTTTCTGTAGCACAGTAGTAGATGTAGTGCACTTGTTGTGCTCTGGTCAGGGAGAAATATGTCGATATAAGAAGAGGAAAGAATGGAATAACACGCCGAGTTACAGGGAGATATTTAGTAGCATTAAAGAAGGAACAGGTTGGGACTTAAAATTGTGTTGAGTTACCCAGAATGTCGACAAAAGCCATGTCGAGATAAGTGGATTGGACTGTATTAAAAGCCAAAATATCAGCTTGAATCTAGATTTCGTTGTCTGGTATCACCCGCTTCTATGCTATACAGAGCCACCACAGGTACTTACAGATTTAAAATCAATAAAATGAGTGACAAATGAGCCATCAGAGCCTTGAAATTCCAGAGTGATGGTGTCTGCAGATGTGTTTGCAGCGATCGTCTCTACAATGGTTTCTCCGCCTTTATTTCGTGCATTCACTATCAGCTGACAGTGCACCAATGGCACAAACGCCACCAGGACGTACAAAATATTTTTAAATGATGTCATGACTGCGATATGCACCACAATCTGTAGCACAATAAACTGAGAAACATCGAAGGATTATTATTTCCTGCTATGATACTGAAGCCATTTTGGTAGTCAACTTCCGGTTCCGCTCCTCGCGCATTCGTCAATATTTTTATTAGGAATTTTTTTTTTTTCACAATTCATGAATTTATTGATATGTCGTGAACAGTTCAATGTTTGCAGTCCTCACATCTTAATGTTAAAAAAAAAAAGAGGTTGCAATAGGGCTTGGAATGAAGTCAATTTTTTTTTCCTCCACTCCAGGTTCTGTCATCGTTTTTTATGCAGTTTTGTAACATACCACTTTTTCTCTTTTTTTTTTATGCCACATTTTAACCAGAGATCCTCAGTTTCACAATGTCGTGGGACAAGCACCTGGCAAGGACTTAAAAGATTTATAAAAGTTAAACAGTTAAGGGAAAAACACAGGGGAACGGGAAAGAGGCAGACCAGAACAGAAAGGCGTGTCAGACACAGAAAGACTGAATGAAAGACTAATAAAGTCACCATGTTACATGTAGGAAGACTGAATGAAAGACTAATAAAGTCACCATGTTAAATATAGGAAGACTGAATGAAAGACTAATAAAGTCACCATGTTACGTATAGGAAGACTGAATGAAAGACTAATAAAGTCACCATGTTACATATTATAGGAAGACTGAATGAAAGACTAATAAAGTCACCATGTTACATATAGGAAGACTGAATGAAAGACTAATAAAGTCACCATGTTACATAAAGGAAGACTGAATGAAAAACTAATAAAGTCACCATGTTACATATAGGAGGACTGAATGAAAGACTAATAAAGTCACCATGTTACATATAGGAAGACTGAATGAAAGACTAATAAAGTCACCATGTTACATATAGGAAGACGGAATGAAAGACGAATAAAGTCACCATGTTACACACAAGAAGTCTGCATGAAAGAATAATAAAGTCACCATGTTACACACAAGAAGTCTGCATGAAAGAATAATAAAGTCACCAGCAAAATCAAAATGTGCAGCAATTTACACTTTATTTATATTTATTCATGGATGCAACAATTTTACATAACAACAGGCTTGCAAATATGGTTTATGCAAGTTTATTTTCAACAAATCAAAATTGAGTTTTTTGCACCAAAACTTCAAACATCAATATGTACTCAATACATAAACTTGTGAGTGATAGTATGACAGAACATTATTTAGCTAGATCCATTTGATAAACAAATGAAGTTAATCTCAAATGTGATGTTATTTTGTAGATACATCCATTTATCACAATAAGTATTCATAGTATGTTTCAGATCTGTTATATTATTCAATCACTGGCAACAACCAAACACTCCTATTTAATAAGTTTTTTTTTTCTCTTCCTTTAATACTGTGCTTAACTAATAACAAAATATACCACAAGAAAAGCAGCAAAGCATTAGAAAGAACAAAAGTATTGTGTGCTTAATCTAAAACCTTTGTAGATTTCACTGTTCAGTTTCAATCTGTCAAAACTAAGTCACATCAGGAAAGGTGAACATTTCAACAGGTCTCGAATAATGTTCTTGATGGCCTTACAAAACATACGCATTCTAAAAAATAACAAAAACTGAAAGTGTTTGCAACAAAATAATATACATTTTGCAGTGTGAACATGAGTACACTATTTTGTGACTGTCAACTGCAATTTGTGAAAATCGTCGGATTAATTTTGTTCAAATCACTACGTGAATATCATAAGTTTCCATCAAATCTAAGAAATAAAACCAATCATAAGAATGGTCGAACTGACTGTTATGATCACGGAGAGGCATCATAACATAATACCAAATTTCTCCCAACGATGTCACACCAGAGTTCAATAAATCCCAATTCATTTTCCAGACAGAATTAATTGCTTTTACTGGAAGACCCTTTCAAATGCTATGCATGTATGTGGAAGAAGAATTAGTGAGGGAAGAATACAGTCTCCATTCACTGTCCTTATACAGTTATTTACTAAGCAGGGTGGGTCAAAGGTTACTACACCATAAAATGATTTCACTAACTTACATTTCAACTAAATAGAGTGATGAAATATTATAAAACCCACAGAAAAACTGTGGGGTCGCAGCAGGACTATAAGCAATGTCAAAAACGGGCAAAAAGAAAAAGTTGTATGTTGCAAAGTCCCAAAATAAAACCCAAACGATACAAAGCAAACTGAAGAGAAGACAAAAATAAAGTGTACACCAATTATACTTCAAGAAATACATCTAAATGAAATTTAAAAATAAAAAACAAAAACAATTAAAGCTCAAATGTATATGCAAGCTGAAAAAATATGTAAATATTTTAACTGTAATATTGCTGTGTTAATAAGATAATATTGTGGGAAAATAAGTTTTGGCATATCCTGCATTTATATATTTCATTTTAATAGACAACCCCTTTAAAGTACTAGTTGGCCCACTGACTCGGGAAAACACATATGTGATTTTTAAAGTTGATTTTCCATCACCAACGTGTAAATTGAAATTTCCTCTCATACTTTTTAACTCTACTCAAAGAAAATGCCTTTTTTTTTCCTGTTCAAAATGTCAGAACTCTTTCTTCTGTGCAACTGAGTTGTGGCTCAAATTCAGTGAAAACATAAAAAATATAGAGAACTTCCAGATCTTTTAAAATATGCCCTCGTTATTGACTACATCTCTGTATGTATAATATGATATTTTGTAGAATTTAAGGCTCAGGGGTTAAAAAAGTTTTCATTATTATATTGGAGGCTGTGGTGCGCAGGGGTGCGCAGAGGTGTTGAACGGAGTCAACCCAAGAAGGACTTCGGGTAATAAACAGAAATAAACGACTCTCGAGATTTACACTGAGCTGGACGGTTTTGAGTTGGTTGTGTATCTGCCTGTTGTGTCTGTCAAGTGCTATAGTGGTGACCCCGACATGATCTTTAGATCTAGACAGAATATTCCTATTCTTAATCTTTCAACGACCATTCGTCCACGATGTCAATAGAAACAGTAGTACTTAAATTACCAACGTTTTGGACCACTTGTCCTTCAGCGTGGTTCGCTCAAACTGAGGCTCAGTTCGTGCTGCGTGGAATCACAACAGACGAAACGAAATACTACTATGTAGTAGCAGCACTCGACGCTAACACAGCTTCAAGATCTTTATCAATCATATCCTCACCTCCTCCAACCTGTAAGTACGACACACTTAAATCGTTCCTTACGGATGCTTACGGGTTATCAGAAGCAGAGAAAGCAGACACTTTGCTAAACATTAAAGTACTAGGTGACAGCAAACCGTCAGAAATAATGGACAGAATGCTAGCTCTTTTGGGAGACCACAAGCCATGCTTCCTTTTCCGCCACCTGTTTCTCAGACTGTTACCTGCATCTATTCGTGCTCCACTTGCTAATTCCCCCAATATCACTGACTACCGAGCACTGGCGAAAGAGGCTGATAACCTATTTAACTCTCTGACAACAAACGCGACAATCTGCACTGCGGTTCAACCACCTAAACCAACACCAACCGTAGCACATGATGCAGGTTTGTCTGAGATTGACAAGATTTGTTGGTTTCATCGAAAGTTTGGTTCAAATGCCAGGCGATGTTCCAGCCCATGTAAATATTTCAGCAACCTCAAGACTGAAAAGAACCAGGGAAACGGGAGAGCGGGCCAGCGGTAGAAACTTTACTTGCTGGTCCGCCATGTTCGCCCACTACACCATGTACTAAACAAAACCTAGAGTAGAGACAAAGGTAACTCAACTATTTGTGACGGACGCACAGTCTAAAAGACGCTTCTTGGTGGATACAGGCGCACAAGTCTCTGTAATACCGGCAACATGGGCAGAAAGAACGTCAGGTGCTACAAGAACACCTTTGCAAGCCACCAACGGAACCTCCATAGCGACCTATGGTTCACGAATCTTACCTTTGCATTTTGGCAACCGGATTTTCAAAGCACGTCTTATATCAGCTAATGTCAAACGACCTCTCTTAGGGGCTGATTTTCTCCGTCAGCACAACCTGTTGGTCGACATTCGAGGATGCCGCTTGGTAGAAGCAGAATCTTTTGCTCACATTCACTGCACTGTCAGTTCAGTTTTAGATAACTCTGATCTTGCTCTCATAGAACCCACGAGCAATAAGTTCCGTAAAATTCTCAGTGACTATCCGGAACTGTTACAGCCAACCTTCTCCACTGCTGAAGTCAAGCACGGGGTGAAACATTTTATCCCAACTAAAGACAGGCCAGTCTTCGCTCGTGCACGTCGTCTAGCACCAGACAAGCTGGCCTCTGCAAAGAAGGAATTTTTGGAAATGGAAAAGATGGGTATTGTACAGAAATCCAACAGCCCCTGGGCATCCCCACTACACATGGTACCTAAAAGTAACGGAGACTCACGTCCTTGCGGCGACTACCGCAGACTGAATGATGCCACAGTTCCTGATCACTATCCGATACCCCATATTCAAAACATTTCGGCTCGCCTGGCTGGAAAAAAATATTTCTCCAAGATTGACCTTGTGAGGGGATATCATCAAATTCCTGTAACTCCCGAAGATATACCTAAAACAGCTGTTATCACGCCTTTTGGGTTATGGGAATTTTTACGTATGCCATTTGGCCTTAAAAATGCAGCGCAGACGTTTCAACGGCTCATGGACTCTGTGCTCCAAGATTTAGACAGCGCATTTGTCTACCTTGATGATATTTTAGTGGCTAGCTCCTCAGCCAAGTCTCACGTAGAGGACCTCAATGCAGTTTTCCGGCGACTAAAACACCACGGACTGGTAATCAAGCTTGAAAAATGTCTCTTTGGAGTGGCATCGCTTGATTTTTTGGGACATCGAGTGTCTGCGCCAGGCTCAGCACCAATGTTGTCTCGTATTGAGGCAGTAAAGAAGTTACCACAACCAAGAACTGTAAAGGCACTCCAGGAGTACCTTGGGATAATAAACTTTTATCACCGTTTCATTCCAAACATAGCTTTGATGTTGCGTCCCCTTTATCAAGCTCTGAAAATATCCAAACCACGCCAAGATCTCATTTGGTCCCAGGAAATGAAACAATCCTTCCTTGCCGGTAAACAAGCATTGGCAGATACAACCATGCTGGTACATCCATGTACAGATTGTCCATTAGCTTTGACATGTGACGCATCTGATGTGGCCGTCGGCGCAGTCCTTGAGCAGTACAACCATGGTCGCTGGGAGCCACTTGCCTTTTTTAGTCGCCAGCTACGTAGTCCGGAGATCAAGTACAGTACTTTTGACAGAGAGCTTCTGGGCGCCCATTTGGCAATACGCCATTTTCGTTATATGCTTGAAGGGAGGCAGTTCACCATCTACACAGACCACAAACCTCTAGTCCACGCAATGTCGAAAACATCTGAACTATGGTCAGCTCGTCAGCAAAGGCAACTGACTGCTATCTCAGAATTTACCACCAATATTAAGCACATCTCGGGAAAGAAGAATGTGGTTGCCGATGGCCTTTCTCGCGCTTCCACTTCCACAAACGCGGTCTCGCTAGGCATTGACTTTACAGCTATGGCCAAGGCGCAAATTTTGAGTCCAGACATACAAGCGTACAAAACTGCCATCACAAACATGAAAATTGCTACGACAAAGCTGACTGATGAAGGACCAGAGCTTCTCTGCGACATTTCAACTGGTAGAGCCCGCCCTATCGTTCCTCCAGATTATCGACGCCCGGTGTTCGAGGCTGTCCATAACCTTGCTCACCCAGGAGTTAAGGCTACTGTTAAACTCATTGCAGAGAAATACGTGTGGCATGGCCTCAGCCGCCAAATTAGCGATTGGGTAAAGGAGTGTCACAATTGCCAGGCATCAAAAATTCAGAAACATACCAAGGCGCCCCTTCAGACATATACTGCACCTGACAAAAGATTTTCCCATATCAACATCGATATTGTTGGTCCATTACCCCAGTCATGTGGTTACCGTTACCTCCTAACCATCATTGACCGTAATACACGATGGCCAGAGGCAATTCCTATGACAAACATTACAGCACCAGAATGTGTTCGGGCTCTCCTTGGAGGCTGGATCTCTCGCTTCGGGGTTCCCGCGGACATATCGTCGGATCGTGGTTCACAATTCACATCTTCCTTGTGGGCTGAAATTGCGAGACGCCTAGGAGTCAGACTCCATCGGACAACATCATTTCACCCCCAAGCCAATGGGATGGTGGAAAGGTTTCATCGCACACTCAAATCAGCTTTGAAGGCACGACTAACAGGGAACAATTGGGCAGAAGAGATACCTTGGGTACTCCTCGGACTCAGAACAACTGCAAAGGAGGACCTGGGAACTTCTTCGGCAGAACTTGTCTATGGGGAACCGTTGACTATCCCCGGTGAGTTAATTCCGTCGCAGACTCAGTCTTGGTCTACGCACTTACCACCGCTCTTGTTATCATCCAAATATGTCTACATACGCACAGATACAGTGAAAAGTCCATTACAAAGGCCTTACACCGGTCCTTATAAGGTGCTAACTCCTGGAGATAAAACATTTCTCATAGTCAGAGGTGGTCGTGCCGAACGCATCTCAGTAGACCGCCTTAAGCCTGCACGAGTGGACTCATCACAACCGGTACAACTTCAGCAGCCGGTGCACAGAGGTCGTCCTCCTGTCTCACAAGAGCCACAACTTAACAAAAGAACTAGAAACAATAATGATCCACCCACAACTGTATTTGACCACAGACAGCTCACTTCCCGTTCAGGACGACCAGTGCGATCACCTAGGCGCTACCAATAACTCTGTGAGATGTCTGTGCTAGGGGGAGGTGTGTGGTGCGCAGGGGTGCGCAGAGGTGTTGAACGGAGTCAACCCAAGAAGGACTTCGGGTAATAAACAGAAATAAACGACTCTCGAGATTTACACTGAGCTGGACGGTTTTGAGTTGGTTGTGTATCTGCCTGTTGTGTCTGTCAAGTGCTATAAGGCCTTACTTCTTTAATAATAATGATTTTACAGGCAAATTTTGAACTTCCCATGTGACCCTATGCCTATGCTCCTGACAGATAATATGGTAAAATTAAACTATCGTGCCAACTTGGGCTGCTTCATTATCAACATCCAAAGACCTAAAAACATAAGATTAAATATCTTGACCTAGTACCTAAGTCATCCTATGTCCACAGCTTTTTTTCTGACTGGTAAAAATTTCACATATGTTGCTGAAAGTTATTGTCTTTTCTGAAATCACAAAATATCGCCAACATACTGGATTGAATTATAAGGAACATCCAAATATTAATGTTGGTTTCAAAGGGATAAAATAAATTGGTTGATACATGAAAGGCAGCTATAGTTTTGTACTACTGGAGCTAAAAATTACTGAGTTTGTTGTATTAGTTGAAAAGTATCCAAAATATTTTATTTAATACACAGAAAGCTGCTCCTGTTAAGTTTCATATTAATGGAGCTCAAAATTGGAGTTTATTGTGTCTCTTGAAAATTACCTCATGATGCAACTATTGGTAAGTGATGTACAAGTAATCATTAAACATGTATAATGTGCTGGACCTAAAAAGGGTCATCTAAATTATCTGGTAACTTAAAAGAAAAACATGTACAGCAAAACAACTACAAAAGAAAGGTAAACTGAAAACAAGTAATAAAGTATATTACTATCACCTAAGGTGCAGCTAATGAAACATAACAAATAACTTAATAGTAACATGTTATTCTCTTAAGATTCTTACCAGGAAAGCCAACTTCATACATGAATGCCAGTGTTCTAACAATAATAACAAAGAGGGACCCCAGGTTTATTTACTGTCAAGTCACAATAAAACCCCATAAAACAAGTGGATGCCAAAGTTTCATGCAATTAACCGCTGTCAAGTTATCAAATCAAATACCTTTTCAAAAAAAATCTGCACGAATATTTTAAGAATGACATCATGAATGTGGTTTCTTAAGGGTTAAATTTTCTACCTATGTATAATCAGATGCAATGAGCCCGCCCTTCAGTGACTTTTGTTATTCTTGGATGTATCAAAAATGTTCTAGCTTATAACTTCAGAACTATTAAATATATCCATACATTAATTTGTGAGAGCGCAGATTAAGGGTATTATTCTTCGGACGAAGATGAGAGTGATCCAGACAATGAAAGTGCTGAGGTAAATAGTGTATGCAACTAATTATATTTTTGCTAAGGAGGCCAGGTGGAGGGTACAGTTAGTCTCAGGATCCCAGGTCTGAGAGGGTCAACCCAAATCCACCAAAAACACCGATACGCAAGATGGATGACAAATTGTTTCATCATGGAGTAACTAGTATTGATGTTCAGGGCTCAAGCATCCAACCCACCAAAAAATCCCTGAAGATTCAGGAATGAACCCATATTTAAACAATAAAATTCTGCTGTAGATCCCTTGTGAAAACTCACACAAAAACAGCCTAATACTCATTTATTGGTACACTATTGGTACCAATGTTCAAAGCCCATAAATTCAACGTACACAAATAAAAAATCGATACTTCCCAAAATATAAAACAACTCCAATGTTTCACACCAACTCTGGAAGAACTCTTCTTCATCTTTTAATCTTACTGGACAAGCTCATTTTGTTAAAACATTGATACAAATTTTATACCCTGTTGTCAAGTTGACACTTGGTAAAGATCCAAACTCCAAACCAACCTAAAAAATGAAGATTGTCAAGGTTACACTACCGAAGACATGAATGGATTTCACTGTGCAACAACCCTCTAGTCAAAACCAAAAATGTTACATCTCCATGGTTTCAGGCACGCACACCCAAATCCAGAAAACCAAATCTGAAATTTCATCACTTTTATTTCTGCTATAACAGAACATGATCATAATCTACATCCTGTGTAAATTAACTTAAACAAAACAAAGAGATTTATTACTGGCCCTACCATGAAACTGCACCTGTAGGTGTATTCCCACAACTGCAGATGACAACTCCTTTCTGCCAAAAATTCTATGAACTCCACACAGGAATTATTTTTTTTTCTATTAACTGAAAGGGAGTACAATATCTGAAATGTTTATAGCTAAAAATGTGTGTAAAATATGGAATATATAATAAATAAAACAATTTTTTTCCCAATCTTGTAAAACTAAGTTCTTCGCACTTGCACTGTTTTACTTTCTTTTTTGTATTTTGTACACTTCTTTACCATTTGGGAAATTCGCCTTGGTGTCATTGCGGCCCAGGTACAACTGGAGCAGACACACCATCGCCACAGTGCAGTGCCGATCAGTGGATTTTTGTGTGTGTGTGGGGGGTGGGGGGTGGTGGTGGAAGGAGTGGTAGGGATAAATTTTTAAAAATTTTGCCAGGGCAGTGGCCTGCTCTTCTCGATTTCCAGCTACCAAGGCATTTTTAACATGCGCAATGTGTACACGGGCCCTCTGAGTTTTGTCGTCCTTATCTGAGAAGACTAGATGCTCAATCCTACCTACCATAGGATTAGGGACAGGAAAATATGAGAAAATTCCCAAAATTCCAACATGCCTGCACCAATTGGGACAGGGGCAGTGATATAATGATTATACCACCCATGTCAGCTCACTTTTTCCACAATTAATTTAGTTTTCTCTTCTTCCTGCAAAGAACTGACCATTCTAGACTTCGGAAGTTTGTACTTGAACTATGGAAATGTGACATAAGAAATTTATTGCCTCCAAACGCTCTTTCTGAATTTGACCAGTGTTTATTTCATTCCTTGGTAAGGATGAAACTTGTATCCGTTGATGGTTTGAGTTTCCTGATGCTGCACTTTCAGAATTTGAAGAGGGCTGTCCTGCCCATATGAAATAGCATGTGAAACTAGTGAATACCCATATTGGTAATTCATCCATTGCTGTGCAAGTGGAACTCGACTCATTGTGAACATCTGATCACCCCAAAAATGGCAATAAAAAGACATTATCACTCTCATAATTTTTCACTTGAATTTCTCAGTCTCTATGAGTATGAACATGAACAATGCAGTCCTATAATGAAGTATTTTCAAGTGGGAATTATACAAGCCCAGCCAACCCACCACTGATATTACTTTGCTAAATAAAAACCTTGTGGCTAATGTAACAAAATCGAATGGGACAGGAACCAGATTGTACGATGCAATGGGTTAAAACAAAAATATTTATTTGTGAAGTCTGAGGAAAACCACAGTCTATGTTTTTTTTAAAAAAAGAAGCAGCAGGGAAAAAATCAAACAAAGCAAAATTATAGCTAAAAACACTACAGTTTATCACACCGAATCAATGTGAGACGAACTAGCATTCAAGCATAAAATGACAGCTACAAAACTGCTACTGTCTATCTGAAAATCTGACATTTTCTGTTAAAAAAAAAAGGGGGGGGGGATATCAATAAGATTTATTTGGTTACTGTTGCCATAATAAACTGTTTGCATCATGACTGGAAGCTGAACTTGACCCCAAAAAATACCTCAGGAATTTACCTTCCTAAGTCGACACATACGTGGATTGATACCCAACTTTATGGACCTCATAGCCATAGCCCGATTAAAATGTCTCTGCTGGGTTTTAGAGTTATCGCCGAGCCCTGTATCCTGATAACTGGTTTCAATAGAAGTGACCACTCCAAACAGAACCCCTACCACCAAAAACAAAATGATAAATAGGGTAAGGTGTGTGACCGAGGGGCTGGGTTCGGAATCCAAATCTCGGAGATGGGATTTGGCTGGCTGGAATCCTGGATTTAACTCTAGTGCCTGGTTGAAGTGCATGGCTGCTTCTTGAGAGTGACCATAAGACTTGAGAATCTCTCCCAGGGTATAATGTTGTAGCCAGGAGTTGTGTCCCTCTGGCTGTAGGTGAAGGGAGCGACGAGCCAAGAAAATAGCGTCATCTAAATACTGAAAAGGACAAGCAAACCATCATTCAATATACCCATACAAATAATAAAAATACTGATGATAAAAATGAGAAAATCAAAATATATCATGGAATTTTCATGCCTTAGATTCTGTAAATGCATTGACATTGGTAAATATGTGTGTGGGTGCAAATGCATATATGATACTGAAAATGAAACACCAGTCAGGTTCTGAATGTGATAGCTTGATTATTTTTACTCCAGATAAAATAATCAGGGACATTTTGGAAATGGAAAGATTTTTTTCTGAACTTATTAAAAGTACTGGAGTGAAATCTTGAGCACAAAAGTTTATACAAGCTGACTTCAATGCAGTTAATAAACCAGTCCTGGAGTCATGCAAAGAGCCCCACATGATCTTTTGCTTAAGTGGAACATACATCACAGTCTACAAAGTTAACAATTTATGGCATGAAACATAGGAGAACTTTCTTTCAGATTACTAACTAAAGAGTTACACCAATGGTAGTCGGAAATTTAGAAAAAAAAGCAGCAGAGAAACTTAACTATAGGTGCAATCTTTACATACTATACAAGTTAATCGCAACATTACCTGTAAATTAAAAAGCACCCTTGCCAAATTCAACAAAATATCAGGATCATCAGGTGAAATACTCAAAGCTTTCCTGAAACATTCAATGGAAGTTTGTGTGTTGCCTTTGATCCTCCAGAAATTCCCGATCAGATTATACACCTGGGCTGACTGTTCTCGCTGGAAAACACACACAAAAAAAAGGTCAATTAGTATTCTTCAGATATTACTGAAGTCAAGTGAGTATTTCTTAATTGTAACTGTATACATAAAGATGTTAAATGACCACAACGGCATAGGAATAAGGCCAGAATTACCGTGGCCTGCCATGGCTTTCAGTGCGGCATACAGTGTATGGCAATGTTATAAACTTGATATATGGAGATGCAATAATTATGATAATGTTAGAAACTTGATATTTGGAGCTTGCAATGATCAAGGTAATGTCATAAACTTGATATTTGGAGCAAAAATTATAAAATTACTTTTCGCAAGTGTCAACTAATCTAACTCATTTGCTTCTAAATCGACCTATTGTGTTTATTTGAGTTTCAAGCAATTTCTGTTTAAAAATGATCGGTTTTTGTGCTCCCTTTAAACTTTATTAAGCCCATGGCGTGGGGAGACTGTTGGTGCCTTCAGTTGGTGCATATTTTGGGAAACTGTCTAGGTCAGAGAGAGGGAGAGAGAAGGGTAGGAACACGGGCCTCTGTCCAGTTGCAAAGGAAGCCTTGTGAGAGATTGCACAGCGCCCGCATGGCACATTTGTACCTGTCAGACACTCAACTGAAAGGACTGCCTTGTGTCTGCTTATCTTTTCCAATATATGGTGTCAATATGTGGCAGACACATTGCAAGGTGATTCAATTCACGCAACCGCAGAAATGTAAAACAAAAACCCACGGTATTATTGTAAAACTTAGTATTCTACAGGAGATTGGTAGCTCTATAAAGGTTTTTAAGAATGTTAATTATGATTATTAAAAGTGCTGTTTTGAATCCTATGGGCACAGCCATATTGGAAAACTGTCATTTTGAATACTATGGGGGGCACCATATTTTGGAAACCTGCATCATTTTGAATCCTATGGGGGGTGCCATATTGGAAAACTGTGGCAGGTGCCCCACAAGGCTGCCACGCTCCGCCACCTGGCAGTTTGCACCTAACAGTGCGTCTGCCAGGCAACTGGAGGCACTCGCACAACTGAATGCCCCTCTGGTTTATTTCAGGTACTGCCGGGTAGCTCATTTAGTTAGTTTTAATAATTTTGTCCTTTGGTCACTCACCTGAGCTGGACCTGCCTTCTCTACATCTCGCTTGGCCTTTCTCAACTTTTGTTCCAAATCATTCATATCCACCTCTGATGTTTTCCCATTGCTCTGAAATACCATAGCTACATCTGGTTCTGGGACGTGAGTGTGCAGATGCCGAGCTGATATTCCTAAAAATCAACACAATCATATTATGGGCATGGGATCATATGAATATCGCACAGCTGTAAAGCTACTGAAACTATCCAAAATATTTTTTAAAATTACATTGTAAACAAACAACTGAGCTCTGTACAGCTGCACATGACGTATGTGAAAAAGTTAACAGCACTAAAAAAAAAATACATATGAAAACTTTTACAAAAAATGGAATGTACATTACTTGTCTGAAATCTCAAGTTTTTCCATTGCTGACAAACATCTTATAAAATCCATTATGACAACACTATAATCATGAATAGCTAACTCATTTTGTTTCATCTTTTTGGAGTCTATGGTAATAGCTACTTGCATGATCTGAAGTATGCAAATGATTGCTTCTTATGTGCATATTATACACTTCCATATTAAAACATTAAAATTTCATGTATAGTGCAATACAGCCATTTATTATAGTGCTTGATAAACTTTATTAATGTATCCAAAAAAACCAAAAAGAAGCTTCTTTGAACAATAAGAAGTTACCTCGTGTCTTAACAAAGAGAATTTATCATTTTTGCCAAAACTAAGCTCCCTCGCACTGTAAAACAATAAGTGGCAGCATACCATAGCAAACAAATTTATCCGTGGCATATTTTGGTGCGACCAAAACCCCAACGATCCACTAAAAGTTTGGTATGGCAAGTTTACAACTCTCTTAATAATCAATAAAATGATACATAATATTGAGGAAAAAGCTAGGAAAAAATGCTACCAATTGACAATACTCAGTGGAAAATCATTATGAAGTTCGCCAACAAAAACTCCACCTACCTCTTAAATGGTCGTATTGAGTTGAATTAACCTTTTTGCCACATGTTAAAGGCTTAAATTTTTTTGGACTGGCTGAATCAGCCCTCCCTGTTGATTCTTTTGATATCCTGAGGAAATGACACAAAGGTTGTAAAAGTAGGGCAAAGTAGTATTTCTTAACTAAAGGCTAATTACAATCTTGTGACTTAAATCTGAAAAGCCTGTGAACTAAACCACAAATGCCAGGTTCACATCAGTTCAATATTGCTACTTGTTTCAGAAACCATTCAGCCTGCAAAATATTATATCATTAAAAAAAAAAATTATTTCCACTGGGGAGGGTGAAATGTTTATAATCCTAAAATTATCAGCCTTGATGCCAAGTAATAGTTCGTGTCTACTCAAATCATGGCCAGCCCCTGTAAATTCACATCTTAGACTAATGTTGTCACCACTTATCAACCACCTCAATGATGACATCTCCTTTCTTTCCTCCCTCTCTTTCTCATTTCTGTCTTGTGAGACACATCATTCAGGAATAAAATTCCCTGATTATATTTGATTCCTACTATTTTAAAGCTTTCAAACTTTACACAAGCACAGAACGTGGTACCCTGTTTTTAATGCATGTGTGGCACGCAAATTAAAATTTTTGATTGCACAGCAAAATCCACATTATGTAATGGCCTAATTATGTGTATTCTAGAAATAGTCTCCAGAATACTACAATGAAAGTCCATTATTGCATCTCCTGTAATGGACAGGAAAATATGACCCCACAAAAACTCATTCAAATTTACAGTAATGAATACAACACTAACACAAGTAACACAACACAGCCCACAACTTCACACAGAGCCCCAGCACTCACTTTTGTTCCTGAGATCTTCCACTTGAGTCTTTACAATTACAGCTGCACTTTTTCGAATGCTGCGAATTTGCTTTGGATTTTTCAAAACAGTCTTTTTGACGAGATCTGCTGTCCTTTTCCAAATATTCGTTCAGATCTTCATAGTCTGTATTACGAGGAGGAGGAGAAGACACGATCCATTCTCCATTCAAGAAAACCTTGTTGGTTAAAATATCCATCATTCTGTCCCCCAGTACATCCTCGTCCCTGCTGCCATTAATATTTTTTATGTGGTTGCTGCTGTCAGCTGAGGCATTGGCGGATCTGGCATGTTTGCTGCTGTTGTTGCCAGTGGTATTGGCCTCTGGTTCAGCTTTGGCGGGCTCCACTTTGCCTGATGGTAATAATGCAATAAGACAGTAAAACTAGTCTCACACCTATGTAACAAGTACTTTTACTTTTATCTTTAAGATAAGATAAGATAAATTTTATTCGTCCTTGTACAAGGAAATTTGTTTTGATCATTGAATACATAACAATACAGTTACAGAAACAAAAATTATGATATATAGCGCACACACACATATATACACACACACTAATAAATAAACAAAATTAACAGTGCACACAATATGCTTCCGTTACTAAAACACACTGACCTGACCCGCAGGACACAATTCAACTTTACATAGATTACGATCAAGATGACGGCATTATTGTAACATCCTAGTTGATGATGGAATAAACGATTTAAAGTAGTGCTCAGTTTTAGTTTTCTTTGACAACAGCCTTAAACTTCTTACAGATCTTATGTATTCTTTGTTCAGGGGAAGTTGGGGGTCGTTGATTATATTATTAGATTTTTTAATACAAGCACCAGTGTACAGTTCATCAAAATATGGCAGATCACAGTTACAAATTTTTGATGCTTTTTTAATTAAAATATTGATCTTATTTTTATCTTTTTATCTTATTTTTTATCTTATGCGGAGGTCATTTACTTCCATTATGTTATGAATGACACGCTTGCCTGTATTGTCTACTTTTCCAATGTTATTGTTATCTTTAATCTCAGTGATGCAAGTATTTCTATTAATTACACTGTATATTTACTGCTTTAGTCTTTAGAACAATAAAATACATGTTTATAAGTGATATTTGGCTTCAGACTAATCATTACCCCATTTTTGTGTCAACGTAACCTCTGAGGCCTAAACAGTAAAAACAGCTCTTGACACAAGTTTGCTGGTTATAAAGTACAAGACTTGAAGAAAGAGACCAAGTGAGGTTATCAAACAGGTTTTGTGACACTGGCCTCTGATATTAATTATTGTATGTCTTAGGAAGACGAATATTTGCAGGTTATATGTCGACTCAATGTCAAAGACAACCTTTTGGTTTTATTGTATAACAACTCAGTAAAATCATTCAACACTGCATTTACACAAACTCTTATGCCTTTTAGTTTTAGTATAACTTATACAGATATACTTTTGATTTCATTCTGTTGAGACCCTGTGTCTCTGTACCTTCACTTCCAGAACAAAATCATTCACTGCATGCAACTTAACCATCAACAAAACTTTCGTCGTGAACATTTTTTTTTGTACACACTAATTTTAACCTTGCAGCAAGCCATTTTCAAAATTGGGGGGGGGGGGGGGGGGGGGGCTCGGCTCGGGCTTTGTAACTTGTAAGCAAATGGGACCGACCTTTTCAGATTGACTCATATGTGTACACTCTTACTAGGTCCCACAATATGTAATTTTGTACAAAACCTAATTAAATATTTAAGAAGATTTGGGAATCTAGACCTATTCTGCATTATCTTTCTATAATAAACAAATATGAGATGAATGTAATATAAAATTATGTTACTTTTCACTTATTCAGGGTGAGCATAAAACATAACATTACTACACATGTACATACCAGTCACTGTTTCACGAGTACATGTACAGGTGCCACACAGCAATATAAAAAATTAAACACACTGTCATTTTTAGTTGAAAAAGAATAACAAACCCACTAACTACCGTGCATGACAAGTTGAAATCTGAAGCTGAAAGCTGGAATTACGGACATTCACAATTGAAATTTTTTAAAAGTAAGCTACTCAAGAAAGTTTAGTCTGTGTATGATACTTTTATTGGCAGTCTCACTTATTCTTGACAAGCCTGCTTACCCGTTCAATGAACGGAAAAATAATGTATGTTTGTAGTGAATATTTGTTGATCTTCTTCCTCTTCATTCGTTACATGTTCTGCTTCATCTGCCATTTCTCTGTTTTCATTATTATTTAAAACAGCTCTACGTTGTCGCAGTCTCCTAGCCACAGGAGTTCTTCGTCCGATGGACCGCCGTTTGGGTGGCATCTTCTATCATTAGACTGAAACGGAGACAGAACTTTAAAATTCGCTAAATTTTTGGCAGGTCTTCCTTAACGGGGCGCCACACGATCCCAGCTGAAATCGTTTTACCTATAGTTGACGAAACCAAGGGTTGTTTTTATATAGCGCCGCAGGCTGTGGCGTGCCAGTAAGGAAGTCTTTCCCAATTTGTTTAATTTTAAGACACTGTTTTAGATCGACCTAAGACTAACTCACAAACACTTTTGTTACTACTGACCGGCCTAAATCTGCAATCTAGATCATTTCAGTTTAGGACCTAGGTCTATTTCAATTAAAACCTGTTTTAAATTTTAAGACACTGTTTTAGATCGATCTAAGAATCTAGATTTATGGCTAACTGAACTCACCTAACCATAACACTTTTGTGAGCACTGAGCGGCCTAAATCTGCAATCTAGATCTATTTTAATTTGATACCTATTTCAATTAATACCTAACCTCTGTTTTTTATTTTAAGACACTGTTTTAAATCAATCTAGATCTAAAATTCTAATCTAAGCTCAGGCTGACTAAACACATTATAGATCTAGATTCTATCTAGAATCTAGTAAATCTAAAAAAACGTGACCACCGACCGACAGTCACTGAACACGGCTCATGACTCACTTCACAGTCGCAGGCCAGTGTGGCACAGGTCTAGAGAAACATTAGAAGAAGTCTAGATTTATTTCAATTTAAGACCTTTTCAATTTTAGACTGAAGCAGAAAAACTCAGATTAGCCTACTGGCTTCTTTTGTCTGGAGAACTGTCATTCAACTTTCACTCTCTTCATCTTGCAAATCAAATCAACCGGCATTTCGATGTCATGTAAGGTTGCCACTTAGGCCTAGCAATAGTGTTAATGTGTTCTGAAGTTATTTGAACAAAATGTCACCACAAACATTATTATTTATTATTTGTAGGCACCTTTTTAAATTTGTTTATGTTTGTATTGTGGAAAATAGCGAAATTATTAAATTTATAGAGTTGGTCTTTATTTTAATCACACACCTTTTTTTTCAGACCGGCTAAAAAATGTTAGAAAAAATCTGAATCAAACTTATTAAAAAACCGGATGTTAAGCTAATAATGTAAAACGAAACACTCGGCCCTGTCTGAGCTGTAAAAATAACCAATAAACCTCGAACGGCCCATTTTGTTTTCCATTTTTCTAAATTTTTAAGGTTGTTGCATCCTTAAAATGAATTGATACAAACCTTGCTCAGTCTTTGAACTACTTTCAGTAATTTTTTCATGGCTCTACGTTCAGTAGTTTTGTCAGCTATAGAGTACAACCGTCCAATTTTACCCAATTATATAGATGAGCAGGCAGAACCCTGGTTGGGAGTAAGAAATGTTCATTATATAAATGTCTTATTTAAAAAATGAGAATGCAACTCTATCTTTCTTTTTCTTTAATTTCAAACTTTTCGCCTCATAGTGTTACTTACTACACTTGTCATAAAAGTACATCAATGTGGGGACTATTTATTATAACACAGATGAATTGGCTACGAAGGGGGGGGGGGGGCCTAATTTTCTATTGATACAGAAGAGCAGCCAGCAACCTAAAGGCAGGCATGGTCCATGACATAGGCCCATCCATTATAATAATAATATATCATAGCCATATCGGGACTCTGGAGTCTGCGCGAACCAAGTCCGAAATAAAATAACGATATCGGGACTCGGGAGTCCGGCCCGACCCGAGTCCGAATATGAAATAGTCACATTGGGACTCGGGAGTCCGAATATAAAATCATTATAAACGGACAAGAGTCCGAATATAGGCAACCTTTAGGTATTCATAATGTATTGAGCATCTGATACAATCAAACTGATGTTTGGACCTCTGACGTCTACACGTTTTCACACCTTGTCAAATATACTCCATAACTAATTTTGCCCATTAGCCTATTTACTTGCAATTGCGAATCTTCAATTTACTTTCACCATAGCAATTGCCATTACTGGGCTTTCCCCCCAAGAATGCACAAATTTTTAAGGGAATACCCAAGCCTTCTTGTTGTTTGTGAATTTCACATTTTATTAACAAATTATTCATTTCAAGCTACACAGTATCTGCTGCTATGACGATATTTCCATTAAGACATTAACTGATAAAATCTGATGCATAACTGTCAAACTGAAGTGAAACTGAAAGAGTGAGACGCTTGTCCTCGTGTCAGTCGTGACTCACCACAAGGAAGGTGTTTCTGTTTCTGTGTCAACAAAGTGAAAATAATTATCTCAAAACCTCATAAGAACTTGATACATAACGCCATTGCACATTAATTAATATTTCTGATTGAATCTCCCCTTACGAAGGTGGTCAACATAAATATACTGTGAAATGCGATGAGTGATTGATAAACGACACACACAGACCTGCTGATAGATTAAGTTTCCAATGGTGTGAGGAAGCGCTGGATCGACTGTTGCTATTCACAATATGCATTGAAATGACATACAGTGCCATGTATGACATACACGGCACATCGCACGCCATTTTCTCTGTTATCTCGAGAGTCAACTACTTGATAATTTCACAGGCAATGGGATTTCTCGAGACAACAAATCTTGAAAAGAACTGTTGATATCGAGGTGTTATTTCCTGTTTATTGCCAAGATGGCCGACACAGTGTTGACATCATGAACCACTCTTAAAATAGCTCAGAAAAAAATAGATGTAGAGTTGACTCCCTTCCAATAATATCTAGTAATATTTGACTTACTATTCTAAAAACAAAAACAAAAACACAGAAAATCTTTGGGGTCGCAGCAAAGCTTGAAGCAAAGTCAAAATGTGGCAGAGAGAAAAAATTATATTTGCAAAGCCTCGCATAAGAAATAATACAGAAACGATACAATGAAACCCAAAGGAAGAGGAAAGAGAAATCAAGTTTTCGGTGAACTGCCTTTTGTCAGAAAAAAAAATGTAACAGGATAGAATATGAAACAAATAAATGAATTGTAGAATGTTTCGCAAATGTGGATACTTATCATCTGCATGTTTCTGTATTATATGTTATGCGAGGCTCCGCAACATACAACCTTCTCTTTTTGCCGCACTGTGTCTCTAGTCATATTTGGCGAAAAAATATAACTACGTTTTACAGGCAGCAACGTTATGCAGTTGTTTAACTTTTATTAACTTAAAGGAAATTTTTAAAAGTACATTTTTATTTTTTTATTTTTATTTTAATTCATTTTTGCAAAGAATTTCTTAAATTATTTTTCTTTATTTCTTAATTTTGCTGATTCTGTTGTTGTTGCTGCTGCTGTTGTTGTTAAAATAGCAAGGTTCTGTAAAATATAACTCTCTCTGTCTGTCTGTCACCTTTCCATTTGTCTGCCGTTCTCTCTCTCTTTTAACTTTGATCGTAATTGCTGCTAGTTCAAGGATCACCTTCACCTAGGCGTTGACCACCCACTGCAGGCTGTAGCCCCCTCCGTCTACGCTTTCCATTCTCTTCTGTCTGTTGTTTTCCTCATCCATGTTGTTCCTCCTCTCTTTGTAATGTCGTCCTTCCATCTTCTTCCTGGTCGTCCTCTTGTTCTCTTCTCTGTCCTTGGCTGCCATTCAGTGCAGCGTTCTGTCCATCTATTGTCATTCATCCTCCCAACGTGTCCGGCCCAGTTCCACTTTTCAAGGACACGAATGTAAAAATTGTTTGTTTGTCTGCCCGGAGTGACACCCCCCCCCCCCCGGCTAGGATTTATAAATGGTAAATATTATAAAACAAATACTTGTGCTATATTTAAATGTAATCAGTTCATTCTGCTCTTCTGATATCTATCTATCTATCTATCCATCTGTCTGTCTGTCTGTCTATCTATCTATCTATCTATCTATCTATCTATCTATCTATCTATCTATCTATCTATCTATCTATATATCTATCTATCTATCTATCTATCTATCTATCTATCTATCTATCTATCTATCTATCTATCTATCTATCTATCTATCTATCTATCTATCTATCTATCTATCTATCTATCTATCTATCTGTCTGTCTGTCTGTCTGTCTGTCTGTCTGTCTGTCTGTCTATCTATCTATCTATCTATCTATCTATCTATCTATCTATCTATCTATCTATCTATCTATCTATCTATCTGGATCTACCAGAATTGTGGATTTTGCTCGACTGCCACAAAATAAAGGGACACAACTCGTGTGCATCCAACCCTTTTTTGATATAACTGACACCGAAAAGTCTTCATTGAACCCCGTCGGCCCGAGGGACACAGGCCATACTGCATTGTTGGCGGTAAGGAACAGGGGAAACAATCCTGAAAATTCCTCTGTTGACCATAATTATTTCGCTTGAATTAAATGTGGCATTTTTTGTGTGTGTGTGATGGCCAAGTTGGCACTCGGGCCGACAGGGTTCGAACAAGCAGACAGACAGACAGACAGAGAAACAGACAAAGGACAGAATGACAGGCACTTTGGCAGACAAATTATAACGCTGTTCCCACTCTGAACTCCCCCGAACACAGTAGAGAAGACGTTCCAACTCGGAAGAAAAGGATATTCCACAGAAATGTCTCTTAGCTACAGATCTCAGTTCTTAAGAGTGAACTCAAGTTATTACAGTTCTGAATAACTCACCATTCACCGTTAAGAGGAACTATTGCCTTAATTCCAATCCTGTTATTTATTGTTATTGTTTATTAACAGTGTCCATCTATTATTTAGTTCTTCTATTTGTTACTGTTTTTTTTTTATAGAGGTTCTGTTTTATGGAAAGGAGCTTGCCAAAAACAATTTTGCAATGACAGAAGCAGGTTGAAGACATTGGCAGCAAATTACGCCATGTTTCGACGAAAATTTGGCACCAACCTGCCTCGAATCTTCCAATGATCTGGGAGGTCTGTAGCGATTCATGGATGGCGTCTGTCAGAATCAAATACGGTCAAGGGGAAATAACTTAATTTAATATAACCCAGAGTAAGATATCAAGATTAATTTCCCTTGCCTTGGAGTAAAATTTAACTTTTGTGAAAACCCAAAATATCTATTAGAGTGGCCTTAAAGAATTGTCGTCTGCTGTGTCAAATTTTAACTTTTAACTAATTTGCATAGACAAAGTTAACATCCACGTCTAGAAATCTTCGTGGATTGATAAGAATAAGAAAACATACATATTAGGAAGTAGGAAAGAGTTAAATAAAAACCAGTAGGGCTTAGACGAAAGATTAGCGCCCCAGTTTCACTTTCCTAAGGGGATTATATTTCCTCTTGCTTCAACGCGTAGTAAATCGTGCTGCTTGCAGAGCGGGCTGGCGGCACTAGTTATTCATTCCATGCCAGACTTCCGTGGGTGATGGTCTCAGCGTCGATTCTGCTTGAATGAATCCATTTATTATGAACAGCATGGCTCGACGAATGTCTTGTCACTAATCCATGGCTCATTGAATATGACACCGCCTTTATCTACTGTTTCTGGCCTTAGCGCCAGAACAATCGTAAGTAAGATCTGACCGAGGCTCGTGATGTTTTGACAGTGAATAGGAGGCGAAAGCATGACAGTTATCCAGTAGGAGTATTGATCACTTGGTGCATAGATCTACCCGGAGTGCTTGCTGAACATTGCAAGATGCTAAATACATAGACTAGATCTAGCTGTGAATTCTAGAATTGCAACTCGTACTAATGTGTGAATCATATAGATCTAGAGTCTAATTGTAATTGAATTGTCTGGGTGAGGCTGGGAGTTGCCAGTCCATCCTTGATCTAGATATAGGCCTATCTAGAGTCTATATAATATTTAACTATGCCGACGTCACTTCGACGGGCAAGATCTAGATCTAGACCTGTAACTTTGGATCTGGATATCTAAATATCTGAGATGACCTTATGTCTCCAGAGACTGGACTCTATACTAGTCTAGTATATTGATTGCCATACAATAAGCAGACCAGATTTTAGAGATATATAATTAGTATTTAGATAATTAGCAAGAACAGAAGTTAAATGATTTTGTAGGAAACCTAGAGCTAGACTTGTAATGACGTATTTATTGATTATGAAATTGATGCTGCTGATATTTATCATTACTACATATTAGATCTCTAGTCGAAATTGTTAGTAAACTTAACGTAAATAAAATGTGGCCCTGCAGGCCCTGTTGTTGAATTTATCCACTTGTTCCTTAGTAATTGGCATGGGTCTGCAAGTTAAGAATTAAATTCAATATTACTATTAAAAATATGCAGTCGAACAACACCCCCAACACACCATTACGATAACAAGGAAATCCATTCATTACAATTGGAGTGCACACCCTTCCTTGAATCCGTAACACTGGAGAGGGACCCCCTAAAGAACATTTATTATCATAACTTAACAATTAGATAGGGGCACTCTTAAAAAAAGCGCCCCAGTTTCACTTTCCTAAGGGGATTATATTTCCTCTTGCTTCAACGCGTAGTAAATCGTGCTGCTTGCAGAGCGGGCTGGCGGCACTAGTTATTCATTCCATGCCAGACTTCCGTGGGTGATGGTCTCAGCGTCGATTCTGCTTGAATGAATCCATTTATTATGAACAGCATGGCTCGACGAATGTCTTGTCACTAATCCATGGCTCATTGAATATGACACCGCCTTTATCTACTGTTTCTGGCCTTAGCGCCAGAACAATCGTAAGTAAGATCTGACCGAGGCTCGTGATGTTTTGACAGTGAATAGGAGGCGAAAGCATGACAGTTATCCAGTAGGAGTATTGATCACTTGGTGCATAGATCTACCCGGAGTGCTTGCTGAACATTGCAAGATGCTAAATACATAGACTAGATCTAGCTGTGAATTCTAGAATTGCAACTCGTACTAATGTGTGAATCATATAGATCTAGAGTCTAATTGTAATTGAATTGTCTGGGTGAGGCTGGGAGTTGCCAGTCCATCCTTGATCTAGATATAGGCCTATCTAGAGTCTATATAATATTTAACTATGCCGACGTCACTTCGACGGGCAAGATCTAGATCTAGACCTGTAACTTTGGATCTGGATATCTAAATATCTGAGATGACCTTATGTCTCCAGAGACTGGACTCTATACTAGTCTAGTATATTGATTGCCATACAATAAGCAGACCAGATTTTAGAGATATATAATTAGTATTTAGATAATTAGCAAGAACAGAAGTTAAATGATTTTGTAGGAAACCTAGAGCTAGACTTGTAATGACGTATTTATTGATTATGAAATTGATGCTGCTGATATTTATCATTACTACATATTAGATCTCTAGTCGAAATTGTTAGTAAACTTAACGTAAATAAAATGTGGCCCTGCAGGCCCTGTTGTTGAATTTATCCACTTGTTCCTTAGTAATTGGCATGGGTCTGCAAGTTAAGAATTAAATTCAATATTACTATTAAAAATATGCAGTCGAACAACACCCCCAACACACCATTACGATAACAAGGAAATCCATTCATTACAATTGGAGTGCACACCCTTCCTTGAATCCGTAACAGCGTCACAGATTCTCGTGATTGCGTCATGAAGGAAAGAGAAAGATGACATCATACAATGACTTCCCTCAACTTCGAGGTTTCCGAAACTGCAAGTATTATCAGAGAGTATAGATATATAGAGAGGGTTCACTTCCGCCAAATCACGAAACTAGGTCGCTGCGGTAAACAAGAAACCGAAGAATTGAAAGAGACCTTCTTCACCAAAGATAGTGTGCATATCTGTTTACTGTGGCTTGTTCATATTTTTGGGCTGATTGAAACTATTTACAACCGTTTGTAAGCTCCTACGCCCCGTGGAAATGCACAAACGGGTATTGTTTACTGCAGCGACCTACTTTCCGCTCCATGCTAACAGTGGTTTCGCAGAGCCTCCCGTGGCTCGCAGTGCAAATCAACCAGTAGTGAACCCTCTCTATATATCTATACTCTCTGGTATTATTCAAAAGTGTTGGAATATTTCCGTAAGTATGCAAAGCGGTGAGGTGCAATGGTATAAAGAATAATACGGTTCTATTATTCTTCCTTCCTTTCTCACACTTACTTTTTCCAAGACTAGTTTTAAAGAAGATTTGTTGGCTGTGACGTCTCCATTATCTGAACATGTGAAAAAGAAACATTAGCGGTTTTTTTGTTTTATTTTTAAATTTGTATTGGTGGTAAGTCATTGTGTTGCTGCCTTTTTTTCTTACTTTACAAATGTTTTGTCCCAGTGTTTTCTAGGTAAAGTTAAAGGCGAAACTCTTAGTAGAGCTGGAATACAGGAGATAACCTGGGGAAATGAATCCTCCTCAAACAAGTGTTTCGTCCTTTGGCTTTTTGGAAACCAACCCGGCCAGCATCCCTCCGTCAGACAGATGCAGATTTATTCAGGATTTCTGTAAGGTTGGTGGGATTACCGTAAGAGCTGGTCCCTGATATAAACAGACATCGGGAAGATGTCGTAACCGGCGAATCTACGTAGAAGCGTTGTCATACCTATGTGCAACATTGACGGCAATCGTAATTCCACAGGTTTGCTGGATGGGAACAGCCTCAGGCTGAAGCCTCCGAGGACCAAAGATCTTATCCTGGCCCTTGACAACCTTACTCTCTTTGGGAGCCTAGACATTTTCAGGTCTTGAGTTTGGATTATTGCTCACATATTTCGTCTCTTTATGATGCGTGAAATTAACGGAATGATAAAAAGCTTCGTTACATGTTACAACGATTCAATTCGAAAGGAGAATAAAATGGCATAACTCAAATAATGGAGATCATTTACATAGCGCCTAATCCAAACAAGTTCGCTCTAGGCGTACAGAAAGTCTTGTTCTCTCGTCGATTTGCATCTTTCTCTCTCTCATATTCTTTCTCTCCCTAACATTATGGAACTGATTTTTTAGTTGTCAGTCATCAGCCGGATTTGAGATTGCTCCTTTGTGTTTTGTGAAAGATCATTTTGTATTACGAATTATTAAAAAAAACAACATACATATGGTGTATGTATATTATATACACAGCACTAGGCTGTGCGACACACTAAAAAGTGATGTATTCCCCTGTTACAGGGAAAAGATAAAGTCATACTTACTGGACAATTATACTGTACGCACCAAAGGACACCATTGTTGAATATATTTTAGTGCATTGGAACCACAAGAATGGTGCTTCACCACCCATTTTGAATACCACTAATCTACAACACACACACACACACATACACGCACACACACACACACGCGCACGCACGCACGCACGCACACACACACACACACAACAACAACAACAACAACAATTCGACTCTGATAGATCAAAACGTGTAACAGCAGGAATCATTTTATTTATTTTAAAAATGGATCTACATTGAAACAAAACAACATAATTACATTCATAATCATGAGAAATTTCAAAACACGATACTGAACATTTTTCCTGGATCAGGATTGGAATAAATTCTGACGATGGGCAAAATATCGTTATTATTATTATTATTAAGTGACACATGCAAGTGAGTTTATGTGCATGTGCTTTTGTGTGTACGTACGTGTGTTGATGTGTGCATATGTCTGTCTGTGTGTATATATATATGTGTGTGCGAACGTGTGTATGTCTATGTGCGTAAAAGTGGGTTTGGATTGTATGTGTGTGTGTGTCTATTTACTACAACGAATGAATGAATGAATGAATGAATGAATGAATGAATGAATGAATGAAGGAATGAATGAATGAATGAACGAACAAATAAATGAATGACTGAATGAATGTTATTTTGAGACAGATTTGTCCTCCCGCAAACCTTGTAAGACAAACTTTAACAAACAAACAAACATAAATGAAGTCCTGGCTTGTTTAAGTAAATGGAAGAACATTTTGACAATAACATGGTAAAATTAAATAAAACTTGAATTGGTCTGTTCCAAAACATTCTACATTAATGTAGGCCTACCCTACAATAAATATAATTTCTTAGAAGGAAGAAATAGGATTTAAAGAAATATTATACATTTTCTAAAACTGCAATAGAGGTGAGATACTTTACTTCTTTGATAATCTTGACGGGTGGGAAAGTAGGGCTGCCGTAGAACTAAAATTATGGAAGACACACTTTAAAAATTGCACATTAAGTTTATTTCCGTGTCCTTGGCGATTTGCCAGGTTTATTCAGGACTTTGTTTTAAAAATGTGGTCATTTTGGGACTCATGAACACTTGCCAGACTTGCATTCTATTTTGGGAGTGTGTTTTTATCACTGCACATTACATACAAATAGATGGACTGAGAGATGCAGTAATTTAATTAAAAAAAAAAAAAATCGTCACTGTTCCCTAAAACAGTACTGTAGTAATCGGTTTTGGGTACATTTCAAGAGAGGCAAAAAAACGGTTTATTTTAGCACTACTGGTCTAGATACGATGAATTTTTCAGATCGATTATTTTTCGGGGTTAGGAGACTGTAACCAAGCTCATTCGATGTGGCTTTAAATGAAACTGAATATAAATGAAATTGATGGTTCGAATTGTTGAGTTACGATTGTCTTAGAGAACAGTGACAAAATGGGGCTACATTCTGGGCTAGTATAGAACAATAAAATCACTGTATTTGTATTATTTGTTCTTGAGGTGGTGTACACTCACCAGAACCCCATGTCTTTTGATCTTGGAATAATATTAAATAATTGTCACCTGTTGCATACATTTCAAGGCCTAAGAACAGTGTGATATCTTATGTATATTCTCTTATAACGTAAATTTGTTCATGTGTGTACGTACCTAAGCACTTGTGTGTACACATTTATGTACCTTTTATAGGAACGTACACACACAGATGAAATGTGGGCCTTGTAAAGCCAGAAACACATTTTAATGAATCCAAATTCTTTCTCAAACTCCCGGTAGGTTTGAACCAACTAAAAGGCACCTGTTTGAAGAAGCTATTTGGTTCATTCAAAACCCCGTAAAAAAAAGACTGGTAAGATCCCCCACCCCCCCGTTTTTTAAAATTATTTTTTTCTTCATTTTAAAATTCTTTTTCCTCCTTTAAGAGTCCCCCTCCCCCAATCCCTTTCAAAAAAAAATTAAAAATTAGAAGTGCATTGATAAATTCTCTTCCCCTCCCCCCCCCCCCCCAAACCCCCTCCCTTTTTTTTTTGGCCCCCCTTTTCATTTGTTGGAAGATGATTCGAAAGGAAGCCCCATCTTTTAATATCGAGCTAAAGCAAATGGTAAATCCCAGCACAAACAAGTTTAAATCCCTACAACAGCTCGCTGAATGCTCCGTGTGAATGGAAGTATCGAGAGCTGCCCACGTGTTTGACAAGCGCTGCCGTTCAAATGGTATAGAAATAGTACACGTCAGGGCAATTACAATGCCGGAGACCGCGTGACCCGTTATGTCAATATGCGATCAAGGCTAGAGTAATCTACGCCACGCTTTTTGCCTTCATTAAAATATAATTATAATGATAATAATAATAATAAAATTACGAATGTCAATCAGCAAACAACTGATCTAACGATAATACGGCCCAGACCCAAAAATACTTGTAACTGTTCAGCGTTCTGTTGTTCCATTTTTTTTTTTTTTTTAAATTCTGAAATTAACTATTTACGATATTTGAAACGAAACTGATCTAACAAGAACATGATCAAGTTCACAACCTTATTAATCGTTTCGCATAAAATGTTGCTCTTCGTTTTTTGGTTACATCTTAAGATATTTAAAGAGAAACTGAGCTCACAATATGCTCGGACTGCGTACTCGACAGCTTTCCTTTACTACAGTGCGTTTTAAAATTTGAAGCAACAGTTTAGGCTACATGAAACAAAACCACTGGTATTTTAGAAAAAAAAAAATAATTGCGAAACTCTTGGGAAAGCGAGACTACAAGAGATATTCTGGGGACAAAAATCCTTCTAAACCCATTGTTTCGACCCTTGACTTATGGCAACCAACCCGGTCCAGCATCCCTACGACAATCCGACGTAGATTGGTGTAGGAAGTTCATAGCGGGTAAGATTACCATGGGGACGGGTTTCCTATATTAAACCGACGTCGGCGAGATGTTGTAACCAGCGGATCTAATAGGAGCGATGTCATTCCTATGTACAAACGATGTCAATCGTATTTCCGCAGGGTTGCTTGATGGGAACAGTCTTGGACTAAGACCCTTAAGAAACAAAGGTCTCATCCTGACCCTTGACTCTCTTACACTCCACAGTAAGCCGGGCCACTCCCAAACCGTCATGAGTTAGGGTGTTCTCCTACAGTTTTTGGGTAATGTAGCAAGATTTCCGTCACCCACTAGTCACCCAGCTCGATAATGGCCACGCTCAACGTTGCTTGACACTTCAATTCATTCAGTTCAGTTTCAAGTCTAACCTTTTAAACCTCACACAAACCACTCCGTGCATCATAATTTAAGTTCCATACAGACGATGCACACACTATCATGTTTTGGAAAAATACTGCATATGTCAAAAAAACAAAATTTTACAAGAGACCTATGTATTAATAAATAAATGAATAAAATTTCGCATCGCGCCTGTGAATTACATTTTGTTCCACTGATAAGTGTTGACTAAAAATCGTATAAGTTGTATACAAAGGATAACCCAGGTAGAAAGACAAAGCACATTTAAATGTTCATTCTATGAAATGATGTCCAGAAGTGAATTTGACCTAGATTGACGTATGCGGTCTTTTTTCATAACACGACAGCGCTGCCTTTACAATATATTTACACGTTCAGTTATCGTACATTTTGATTTACAAACATGGCAGACACACAGACTAATAAATCCACCAGACTGGAAACACGAGCTTCGGGCTGTGTCGTTTTTTACGGAATTTCCCGAGCGGCGACTGTATAACCAACATGGCCGCCGCTCGGGAAATTCCCATTCTAGCTGGTAGAGCTAGAAATTTCTTTTCATTTATCAAGATTGGTAGTACATGTATTAATTTCTTGGTGCGGAACCAAACTTCCGCGTTCAGTAGGCTCGTCAAAATGGTGTCATTCAAAATTGTAGCTATGCTGAAGCGTCAGTCGTTACCGTAAACCTAATGTGGCGGATGGTTCATGACCTTTCGCTGTTTTGTGACGTCACACAATGGGATCATCCAGTCTGGGTATTTTATTAGTCTGTGGGCAGACAACAGTTTTCAGTGGCGGACCTACATTTTTTGAGACCCTGAAGCTTGAACTGTAATGGGGCCCCTTCGCAACCAACAACAACAATAGGGCAACATCCAACAGGGTCCAGTGGGCCTTGCTGCCATTGCAAGGACCTCCAGACTATTCATTCATTCAACAAAAAGTTTCTTCAGGGCCCCGCCGGGATTAAGGGCCGTGAAGCGTATGCTTCATTAGTTTCATATAATAGATTCGCCACTGACATTTTGAAATGATTTTCTTTTGTTCAGCTGAGATCTAAAACATGGTTGAGGTAGGAAATGTAACAAATGGCAAGTCTCAAAATTTCAATTTTTGACAGTTTCTTGTCTGGTGGTAAAGTGGGCAGTAACTTCCTCAAGTCCGAGAACGCCACGTTGAAGGCCTCGACACGAATTCTTTCCCTCGTGGCGTGTGCTGTGCGATATTTCTGCGTGGCTCTTCGGCGTCGACGCCGTTCTTCTCTTGATAAATGTACCAAGCTTTCTTTTGCTGGTTGATCATCGTCTTTTTCGTTATTGTTGTTATGGTTGGTGTAGGCATTGTTTACTTTTTTGTTTTTGAGAGGTTGTTGGTTGGTGGTTGTAGGGGGCGCTGTTGTTGGGATTGCGGTGCCTACAGTGCTGGTTGGCCGGTTTGGAGTGTGGGGAAAGTTCAGAGGTGACGTGAAACAATCGTCCAATGACGAGACGGAACTGGTGTCCTCGAAGGAATTGTGCGTGAAACTGAGGAAATGATTGTTTGGTTTGTCCTCCGCGCAGAACTCGAAAGAAGGGGGCGGAGTTATTGTGTGTGACATGTGGGTCAAGGCCATAGTTGGCGTCATGGTGTACTCGTGGTGTGACGTCATGTACTGCTTCATTGCTACTGCCGGGTGAACGGCAGTGAGGAATGACAAAAAGTTTCGAATGACGCCTGAATCCTATTTGTGATTGAGAATACAAACTGGCAAGTAAAGCCAATCTGGTATGCAGGTCAATCTTGGTTGTCCAGATGTTTATGCAGGGACAAATCACAATTCACGGCAGCTCACACCTGGAAAGACAAGAGAAGATATAGAAATGTTTAAGACTCGGTAACAAAAAAAGTCGTAGAATGTTACTGAAAAACAGCATTGTCACATAATTTCTATTTGGCTAAAGCTGGTGACAAAGCTGGGGATAGTGAAAGAAAGACGCCAAAATAAATCTGGCTTAAACGGTTGCCATTTTGTCCTTCAAACTTTGTTTGAATACTGTCATTGTTTTGAAAAGGAAAGTTCGTGTACAGTAAAATTTGAATGTTCATTTTTATTGAATGTTCCATGCTTTGACACATAGCAATTTCATAAGGATGACTGAACAACACACAAAACAGAAAATAGGAATATAAATAAACTGTAAGTCTTCTGTGGAAAGATAAAACTGAATTATCAAGTTGATGGACTATAACGGAAGACACCGGACAATAACTAGATTTAACAACACCCTCCGTACCACCACCACCACCACCACCACCACCACCACCAACAACAACAACAACAACAACAGCAGCAGCAGTAGTAGCAGTAACAACAATAAGAACAACAAATTTAAGTACGACATTGGGACAGAGAATGGATGATTTCATGTTTACTTGTTTCTGAAGGCAATAAACAAAGATCTACGGGATCTTTTCTCTAGAAACTTTCACAAACGAGAAAAAACGGGGGGGGGGGAGGGGTGTGTGAGAGTGAGAGAGAGAAACAGAGAGAGAGAGAGAGAGAGAAAGAGAGAGAGAGAGAGAGAGAGAGAGAGAACGACAGAGAGAGACAAAGAGACAAAGAGAGGGGAAAGAGAGAGCGATAGAAGAAACAGAGAAAGAAAAATGGGAGAGAGAAAGGAAAAGAAAGAAAAAAAAGAGGTCATATTTTGTCTCCAAATTTACTGATGCCTTTGTTTTCTCTGCATTAGTTTTTCAGTTGTCTCCTGAAAAAAGTATTCGAATGCCCATAAGTGGAACGGAATTTATCTGGTAATAATAGTGTGCAAAACATAGTGGGTTTTTTTTTTTCTACAAGTCATAATTATACTATCATATAATAGTAAACTAGTCTGGAGAAACGAACCATTGTGTCATTAAATTGAGGTTATGACGCAAAATTGTTTAGTTCGGCTAGCCGACGCTCCATCCCGCTAATGTTGAACACAGCGCAACAGCCACCACCATGCCCTTTAAGGCACGAACCAGGAGAAATTAAAGACAGCTTTAAAAATAATGGTCGTGTTATCCAAACAGTGCCATCCTTTAACCTAATTAGAGCCGTACGCCCGATCAAGTTGCGACACCAAAGGTAGAGGTAAAAATGAATGGCGTGCCACGTGGCATGCCCTTCAGCATTTGAAACGACGAGGCCAAAAAAATCTGGTCGCTGATTCTTCAGGTCAGCACGCGGCAGATCGAAGATAGACAATGCATCTGAAGCGTTTGAGCAAATAAAGTGATGGTTCGAATGATTTGCTCTTTAGCAAGCTTTGTGTATTTGCCAAGTGGCACTAATTGTTTTCGAATGAATTTGATCACAGAAACTACTCCAAGAGATGATTTCTCCATTTTCTCGCTGTCTTTGTTGGCTAAGACAGCCGCCATTAAGGGAGTCCGGCCAAAAATAATAATGACAAAAAAGTGCTCCAGACAGGACATCAATTTACTTGTGAAAAAAGATGTCTTTTTGCGAGCTCCAGGCACGTTTCTGGTTGTTGAACTTAGCCGACAATTTACCAATAGTCATTAGCGTTGTGCTTTGAGATATTCCGCACTGGTGCAATGGTTGTTGAGGGGCTAATGGGGACACCTTCGTTTTGTTCAATGTGGGGTTTTCAGTGCATGGACTACCCATGGCAACAACACTGTCATGTTTCTTTGTTTTTCTTCGAAGTTTTGTTTTGTTTTGTTTATTTTGATTGGGTTTCATGTCTCTCTTCAGCACAATGCCGTCATATCAGAGAAGAGGGTTGGGCTCCTGTCAGGCTGTGAATATTATGCGATCTTGGTCCGAGAGGGATTAAATTAGAGTGTGTCTTTAGAGAGAAATAACTGTTAGTCGATATTCACTGCGAGACAAGGGGGGCTCCGAGAAACCGCTGTTAGCATGCAGCGGAAAGTAGGTCACGGCGGTAAACAATACCCGTTTGTACATGTATATTTCCACAGGGAATAAAAGCGTACAAACGGCTTTAAATATTTTCAATCAGCCCAGAAATATGAACAAACCACAGTAAATTGATGTGAATACTGTCTTTGGTGAACACGATCCGTTCCAGTTCGTGTTACCACCGTGACCTAGTTTCTCGATTTGGCAGAGTGATTTCTCCCTACAACTTTTGATACTGTACATACTGCACAATACTCTCTGATTAAACCCGGGGTTTCTGGTGCCAAGGGTAAGCGCTATAACTGCTCTAATCCAGAATCTGTAGGCATTTTCTGTCTATTTCTGTAACAAACTAAAGTAACGACAGGTTCAGTGACGCCCCGCGCGCAACTAGCCAGCTGACTGTATCTCACTGAAACAATGATGTAACATCACAATCCAACTCCCCGGCCTATCAAAATTGGTTAGTGCACGGCAAGTGCTGTAAACAATAACAAAATAGCATCAAAAACCTGCAGGAAGAGTTGAATCAGAGAGTATATATATATATATATAAAGTGAGAGAGAGAGAGAGAGAGAGAGGGTTCACTATTGGTCGATTTGCACTGTGAGACACAGGAGGCTCTGCGAAACCACTGTTAGCATGGAGTGGAAGGTAGCTCGCTGTGGTAAACAATATCCGTTTATGCATTTCTACGGGGCGTAAGAGCTTACAAACGATTGTAAATAGTTTCAATCAGCCCAAAAATATGAACAAACCACAGTAAACAGATATGCACACTATCTCTGGTTAAGAAGGTCTCTTTCAGTTCTTCAATTTCTTGTTTACCGCAGCGACCTAGTTTCGTGATTTGGCGGAAGTGAACCCTCTCTATACATCTACACTCTCTGGTTGAACCTAAGGGCTGTTGTTACGGGACCGTGGCCTATTTACAAAGCCGAATAGAAAAAAAACTGAGCTGTGTTCCCTGTTGAGCTGTAGCTTCCTGCCAAAACTACAATGGTCACGTGGTAACAACAAAAATGCCTCCCCTGTAGTGCTCCCACGGAAATAAAGTCTAAATATGGCAAAAAGAAAAAGTTGTATGTAGCAAAGCCTTGCATTAGAAACAATGCCGAAACGAAACAATAAAATCAGGGAAAGGGGAAGACAAATCGAGCTTTCGGTAATTTACCTTCTTCAGGAAAACAAAAACAACAACAAAAGATGGAAAATTGAACAGATAAAGCAAAAGAACAATAATTTTAAAAAATAAAATTAGCACGGTTTGTGACCTTAACACGTAAAGGGTTAAACTCTTTCAATTACTTCTGAACCTGCAAGATTTATGACCCCCTTGACCAGGAAGATCCCCCAAGAGCTGTGATGAAACTTGTGAAGTTCATGCCATGAAGGACAGACCTCGAGACCTTAAGGCTCATTTCACACGTTGAGGACACGAGTTCGGACGTTGAGGTAACCGATAATGGAATTGGAAGTCTCCAGTTGAATCAACAGAGCGACAACTAATCTGTCTTGGGAGATGGTGAAACTCGATAGAAGGCCAAGTCCGTTGCATAAAAGGTCCAAGCCAATTACCAGAAATTAAGTCAACGCAATGAAGCCGCAGCTCAAGGAAATGGTCATTTTGTAAATGAAATTTGTAGAAATCTGAATTATTCAGTAGCGTCGGGGGATTTTGGAGAAGTTTTAAAGTGAACATTTGGATAAAGAAGAGGAAGTAGGGGGATGTTGGAGATTCAAAGGAAGTGAAGAAAGATTGCTAAGAAATTGGAATGTAACAAAATTGTAAAGACAAAGAACAAAGTTCAGGAAAATAAAATTTAAAAAAAAGCGAGATGGGGAGGCACAAAGAAAAAGATAGATAGATAGATAGAAAGAAAGATAGATAGATAGATAGATAGATAGATAGATAGATAGATAGATAGATAGATAGATAGATAGATAGATAGATAGATAGATAGAGACAGACAGACAGACAGACAGACAAGAGAAACAGAGAGAGAGAGAGAAAGAGAGAGAGAGAGAGAGAGAGAGAGAGAGATCGGGCTTAAAATTTAAATAAAAAATGAATCAGACTAAGAAAACCTAACAGAAAACAATCACCTTTCAATTATGATTTTTATTCTTCTTCGTGAGGAAACAACTCTATTGCCAGTGTCATCAATATTCCTATTTGTCTTTGTTCATCTCTGCAGTTGCCAAACACTCTTTTCAACACTGGACGACGTGTCATAATTACAGAAACAAAATGGCCTGAACAATGTTTTATAATACTTTTGGTTTCAGAAGGTTAAATAGCACGCAAACCTTTAGAAAGGACTTCCTTCTACTTCTGGTGACTAGTGTCAAATGCACTTTTCAAAGTTCTTTATTCACGATTCTTGGCTAGAACGCAGCCATACTTTATTTTCATATCAGTGTATTTCAGGCAGCTTTACGAAAAACAATAACATCAAAAAACGAAAAAACCAGCCATGACATGGAACAGACATTGGTGTCCAGATGGTGACCCGGGCGGATAACTCCAACATTTAGTATGCTCAGGGGACTTAACTCCGGTCTCCTGATCCTTTCCCGCACACAGCTTGTTTCCTTCCGGTGCGCAGCACGGGGACAACGCCCCCCTTTCATCAATGACACGCCCCCTTGTCGACAATCCCGGCTTTCGAATAGGGATTTAATCATAGGCGGCCACAGCGTGCACAAAAGAGAGGTAATTCAAAAGCCTCTCGAAGCTCACTCCATACACCGTGTCCTGCACACTGGGAACGCCGTATGAGTCACAGCGTGTAGTGAACTGGTAGGGACACAAGTCGACCAAATACTTTCAAGCTATGTACGGAAAAGGAAACGGCAGCGGAAACGTCAAAAACCCGTCAAGTAGTGAAATAGAAAGACGGTTGTATGTGTACAGAAATGCCATTGTGTCCTGCAAACGGGCAAAGCCGTATACGAGTCACAGCGGCCGTAAACTGTAAGGAGACACAAGTCGATGAAATACTCTCAAGCTGTGTTTTCATGTGTACGGGAACGGAAACGATAACGGAAAGGTCAAAAACCCTTCGGGTAGTGAAATAAAAAGAATGTTTTCATTTGTTCAGAAATACCGTTTCCGCACACATGGAAACACTCTGTTTTCACTACTTGATGAATTTTTGCCGTTTCCATTTCCGAATACATGAAAACCCAGCTCCAATGAGAAGAATATTGTCTTTGTGACGTTTAAATTTTGAACTTTTAGTGTACAATCTACAGCACTGTTGTTATCAATAAAATGTAATGCCAATAACATTGAAAAACGTACTTTTTCTGAAATATCTGAAAGTGAGTATTCTGAAGAACAACAACAAAGGATGCAACAACAAGCAAACAAACCAACCAACATAAAAAAACACACACAAAGAAACAAAAATCTTTTGATTCTTTGTTTCCGGAAGAACTACCGTTGCCTCAGTACTGTTCTGCTTTATTCCATCTCTACAAAAATTGAGATAAGACCAAACTATGGGATAACAAAGTGTATTCTATCGTTTCTACAAAATCCGAGAATGTATGTAATCTCTGGAAGTGGATTTTAAACTGTCGAAAAGTTGTACTAACACTTTGTAAAACTTAACTACGAAATTACGATACCTGCCATTTTCTTGACAAGACCTTAATGGTAAGGTCAGACCTAAGCAGAAAAATCGTTTATAATTTTTATCTTACGGAATATTTACAATTTCTCATCATATAACATGAAAGTCATCTTTATACAAAGCATAAGAAGCATCTTACTGTTTCTTTTATCCTCCACTATCGAATGTAGAAGCCTGTCTATTACATGTGTGGACAAGACAAAGTGGTCACTTGGAGGATACCCACAAACGGGTACCTTAACACCTTGCCAGACCCAGAATAGTAAGGACTCTCTCTCTCTCTCTCTCTCTCTTTGTTACTGTTAGTCTGTCACTCCTTGTACAATCCTTTAACCACTATGTCCATCTCTCTTAGGGCTGCAATTTGGAACTTTGATCCCATAATCCGCTTGTGAAAATTCGCCTGTTTTAAAGCTTGCGTCCACTGACCTTAACTTGCTCCTGAACTGAAAGTGAAAGTAGCCAATATCATCTCTCGAGCCTCTCCCCTTGTCTTTGATCTCACACAGACCAGACCATATGCCACGCAAGCCAGGGACCACAACCCACTAACGCTCCATTTGCATCCACAACAATAAGATGAAAGTTATCGCCCCCTCTTATCCAAAGTGAATTAGAGAAAATCACCCCCCCCCCCCCACCCGTCTAACTATAGCCCGCAGGATGGTGAAGCGGTCATGAAAATGAAGGCTGGCCCGGTGTTTTTTAAAATTTATTACTGGAGGCAAACAAAATGTTCTGGGGACCTTTTGTGACTTGGTACTGTCGAAGGAAATCTGCCTTGTTTTAAGATTTTCATTGCTGGTAAGGCTTCTGGCGTACTGAGTCAAGTCTGTTTTGCCTCAAGTTTAGGAGTAAGCCAGACCAAGGCTGGCGTAGGCCCCACACTGGTGGCTCATCACCTAATTATTATGCATCGCACTATAACACTACTGACTGCCCATTCCGCCTCCGTGTGGGTTGTGAGTAGTGTTGTAGTGTACTAACACTTTGTAAAGTTGTGTTAAAGTCCGATGCTGATGAGCCACCAGTGTGGGCCTACGCCAGCCTTGGTCTGGCTTACCCCTTAGTGTGGGATGTGGACTACGGAGTTAAGCGAGACGTCGCGCACTAATGAGACTGTCTCGCTAGTTCTTTCAAAGGAAGTTGAGGCCGAGTCAAAAGACGCAAAACACTACTAGCTTAGTGTGGCCACTTTCTCTGACTGTTTGATTCATCGTCCACTGATGTCCTAGATTTGATTTTTCAGCGGGATAGTCACTATCTGGGTGGCCACTTAACTTATTTTTTAAAATGTGCAGCTTTAGGCAAAGTACACCAAGAAGGTAATTTAAAATGTATAAATTGAAATAAAAAGATATATTATATCTGTATACTGAAAGTAAATAATTTCGACCTATTCACCAATGTGCCAGAAAGATGTGAAACAAATAATTAGTAAATTAGTCAACGGGTCCGTTTGACTTGACCTCACAGAATTTGCCCTTCTCCGAGTCTGTAAAATTATTTTTACTCAAAATGGTGGTGTTGCTGTGCATGACCAATAACATATGGCAATCTAGATGAACCTAACCATATCAGACCTATTGCTGCAGAGTTCAGCATAATTTCTCGAACAGGCAGAATTATATCAGTGACCATCGGGTAACTCCGCGATCTTTGATTAAATTTCACGGTAATTTCCTTCACTAAATACAGCGCCGCGCCGGGAAAACCCGATAGTAAAATTGCATCTTTTTATGGCGTGTGTGTACACAGTCACGATTATTTGTCTAATTAGTTCTAGTGCCAACAACGATGGATGCTGAGAGCTATTTAGGGACAGACCGTATGTCTGTTACATGATACACGCAACATTTTTGTACAGGGCAGATAAATATTCAGCCTAGTTAGATGTGCCATAGTTTATTAAGGTTCTATGCTGTTACGTCATGTATTATGCCTGTTACTGAGCTATGGCATGTACATGTCGTAATGATACGTAGGTAAGATCGTGCACCTAGTCTTCTCGGATACGGACGAACAAATCGAGGGCCCGTGTGTACGTTAAAGATACCTTGAAAATTAAAAGTCGAAAAGAACAGGCCGATGCCCGAGCAAAATTCTAAAAAAAAACGACAACTAATCCCTACAACAAAAACTCACAGAAACAAGAACAAGAAAACAAAAACAAGGGCATCGAACCTTCTAAAATAAAGATCTAAACACATTAATTATTTGACTTACTGCACGTATTCAAAATGACGCCCATTATGGGCAACATACTGATGACAACGCAGTTTAAATATTGCGCAGTTCAACATGAAGCAACATTTGGGTATACATTTTTGTTTGTCTTTTGAGACACCCCGTTATTTGGCCACGTGGTGCAAACACTATCATTCCTACCTTTGTAGAAATTGGTGAGAATCAGCTGTGGTGATATTATACCACATTGCGAATGCTTAGTAACCCAAAACGGCAATAAACTATAGGTGATAGAATATTCTGAATTTAGCGTATTATTATATGTAACCAGGCGCTAATTAAGCGCTTTTAGCAATCCCAGCATGTTTTCCCAAATTAATAGCTCCGAGCTGGGGACACGCTTTGGGATGGAGCTTGCCAGACACAACATGACACGCCCACCATTGACGGCAACACGCCGACGCAGGAGGGCGCCACGGACAACGCTTGTTTATAAATAGCTCCCGCAACGTGACGTCAAGGATCGGGGTGTATTCATCCGCCAAACAATGTGGTCGTTCATGCACTTAATTTTCTGCTGGTTTGCCTATCATTTTGCTCTAATGCGTTCCCGTTTTGTCTCCTCGATATTGTTAGAAGTCGCTTGTCTCTTTTGTTGGACTTTTTTGACACTTTTACTTCAAAGTATGGGCGGTTTGATGCGGCTTTGACATGGAATTGCTCTGCTCTTTAGAATAACCAAATTGGATGATGCTTGCTTCCATCTTTCAGTTCAACAGTGTGGGTGTTTGAATGCGTGGATGTGTGAGTGAGTGAATGAGTGAGTGAATGATAGAGTGAGTGAGTGAGTGTGTAAGTGAATGAGTATGTGGGTGATTGATTGATTGAGTGAGTGAGTGAGACCGTGAAAAAGACTCCCCTCTTCAAAATGGCAGTATACTTTGTATAATTCTAAATAATTTACAACAATAAAGTGACTACCATTATTCATTTATTTACTTTCGACTCAGACTTGAATTCCCTCAAATCAACCAGCCAGACAGACTTGTTTCACTTTCACCAGTGCGTTAGGTCCCGTTTATCTCCATAGGCCACAAAACCGAGACAAGACAGATTTGTCTCGGTGCACTGTTGGGTCTAACTGGCAAGAACAACCAGGAGAACAACTGTATCTATCTTTTATCTATATATATATTTCACAAATTCTCCGCATTTGAACTCAAAAGGTTTTTTTATTGGGCCACCTACAGTAACCAAATTTTGCATATAGGTTTCAAATACCGTTGAGAGGCCACCGAAGTTTGGATTTTTTAAAATTGTTTTTTTTTTTTTAGTTTGCTTTGTGTCGCTAACTAGTCGACCCCGACCCCCCCCCCCTTTTTTTTTCAACAGCACATGACCCGTCTTAAGTACGACGCTTCTGTCAGCTGATTCAAACTATTCGACGTACTCGCAGCCACAACTAGAACACAGGACTACCCTTGCTTTGACAATTATTATTTTGGTTTGCCGAGACAGATGTTGAGAGGGTGGAAAGTGACGGGCGGTGCAGTGGTTGGGGTGTCCGAGCGGGGCGAGGCTTTTACGCTTGTATATGTATGTAATAATATCAACAATAAGCTTTCAAAATAACTGCGTTAGCTCCAGAATCTGAGCTATGCATTCTTGGCTGATAGTGGTCCGTACGCTCATTCTTTCGCATAACATCATGTCGTAATTATGCTTGTGGTATAAATGTATCGAACAAAAAAAAATAAAAAAATAAATACATATTACATAAAAATTAGTGGGGAGATGACTGAGTACCCAACCAGCAAGATTACGGAAATCCTACGCATTTGCACATCGGAATGACCTCGTTCCTACGTAAATCCGCTGGTTATGGCATCAGGTCAACGTCGGTTTGATGTAGGGAACCCGCCCCTACGGTGATCCTACCAATCTCACCTAAATCTACACCAGATTGACGAAGGTATGCTAGCTGGGTCCACGTCAAATTCGGAAAGAAAACAATTTGCCTAATAGCAAATACAATCTTATGGATGAAAAACAACGCCAGTGATAAGTGGCACATAGTTATAGAAAAGGTCATTAAACTCAAGTCATGAGTTAAAAGATGATGGCTGGTCAGATGGATGGACGGCTTGATAGAAGATGAAAGAAAAGAGAGATAACCGAAGGGTGAATAGGAAAATGGACCGACGGTCTGATACGCGAAAGTTGGATTGATGGATGGATGGACAAAGGGATGAATGGTGGATGGATGATGGATGGATGGTTGGATGATGGAAGGATTAAAGGATAAAAGGATGAACGGGTGGATGAATGGATGGATGGATGGATTAAAGGACAAAAGGATGAATGGGTAGATGGATGGATGGATGGAAGAACGGATTGATGGATGGATAGACAGATAGCTGGATTGACGGCGAATATATAAATGGATAGACACAGAATGAAGGGACGGATGAAGTTGGAGGATTTGCTGACAAATCGATGCAGGTAAAGTACAGGGAAATGGACAGATAGATTGATATAACATGTTATTCAGTGACGGCCTAGCTAAATAAAGTTCCTGTTTCCTTGTCAACAAAGTGACAATTTATAAATACTCAAGTTAACGCTTTACCTTTGCACAATTTGACACTTCTTGGTCAAAGTTTAAACACAACAGAGCTTGTTAAAATTGCATTGATGTGAAACGCTTTATTATGACAGCGCATCACCACTCATGTGCATTATTTGAGTACGCTCACACACGCTGCATGCATTCCGTTCATTAGACCAAGAAAGAAAGAAAATTTGGATAAGGCGCGGACAGACAACAGATTAATGATGAATCCAATTAAGGAACGTTCATCATCTTTGCTATTTTAAGTTAAGTATAATTAAACCAACAGCTTAAGTACTTGCAGTAGGACACGCTGATTTACAACCAGGCGCTCGCGCACGTGCGCTTTCAACTGTCCATTGATTAAGGGAAAATCGCGTGGACTTCTTAACCAGCACTCGCGGATGTTTCGCTCTCGGGGAAAACTCGACCGTGCCCTCGTCGGGTGTTTCTTTGATACTCTCGACCGCACGCTGTTCCGCCATGTAAGTCTAGAGTGCTCTTATGCGCATTCTCTCTCGACCTTTTTTTTTTCCATAGCAAGCACCCAGAGGACTCGCTTTTTTTAATTTTTCGTTTACTTTGCTTCAGATCAAGGTCTGTTCTTAAAGTGAGGCTTTAATGACAGTTGGTGGAAATGGTGGATGTTCTTCGTTGTTGTTGTTGACGATGATGTTGTTGCAGTTGAAAACGGTCTCGAAAGCGTTTGAAGTCAATTTGCCTTCCTGTGTGTTCGGCATAATTGTCGGCCAGGTCAGTTTTTTTTCCTTTGATCTTAATGTGGTTTGATGGAGTGAGGTGAGAGGAGGATAATTGGGACAGGAGTGTGGGGGGGGGGGGTGTTGAACAGTGGCGTGGGGGTGGGGTTGGGGGATGATAAAGGAAAGGTAAAGAGGGACAAGGTGCAAGGTGAAGGACACGGAAATGGCAAGAACAAAAATATAATAGGATACTCTCCACCCCCAAGGTGGTCTAGAGGCAGGATGCTCGCCTCTCATGCCACGGGTCCCGAGTTCAAAAGCCGGCCGGTGCAGGCATGTTGGAAGTTTGGGATTTTTCTCATATTTTCGTGTCCCTGATCCTATTGGGGGTTAGGATCGAGTACCTAGTCTTCTCGGATAAGGACGAAAAAATTCGGAGGGCCCGTGTGCACGTTGCGCACGTTAAAGATACCTTGGAAGTTGGAAATCGAATAGAGCAGGCTGAACGGGCCGCTGCCCGGGCAAAATTAATAAAATTCATCCCTACAACTCCCTCTCCCTCCCTCCCTCACCCCCCCCCCCTAAAAAAAACCCCGCCGACCGGCGCTGCACTGTGGCGACGACGTGCCTGCTCCAGTTGTAATTGGGGTGCAGTGACACAAAGGCAAATTTCCCAAATGGGATTAAAGAGTTATACAAATACAAAAAAAAACAAACCCTCTCTCTCTCTCTCTGTTTTACTCTCTCCCCTCTCTTTCTCTCCCTTTTCTCTTTCTCTCTTTCCCTCTCTCCTATCTTTTTTCTTCTCTTTCTCCCCTCTCTCCCCCTGTCTCTCTGGGAAATAATGGTATATTAGCTGGGTTTTTAAAAATTTTATTGAAGGTTTCAGTTTGGAGCTAGCACGTCGACAGGACAAGGGTCATACTGTGCTTGGAAAGAAAGAAGCAAAAAGATAGACAGAATACGGTAGATCCATAGGACAATAGGAGACTCTGCTAGAAGTGCCCTGCAACTGCCCACCCATATTAGCTGAGGTCAGTAATGTTTGGGCATGATGGTGCATTAAGGCCGCCTTTAGATAGGGCTTCATTTTTCACTTTTCATTCTTCATTCTTCACGAAGGAAACGAAAATGGCAATATATAGAAAAAGAGAGGGACCTTTAGATAGAGATTCATTCTTCACTCTTCACTCTTCATCGATGAATAAGTGAATAGCCCTCCTGACAACAAGAATGAACTTGCTCATTTCTAGTGTGGAATGAAGAGAGGTGGGGGCGTGGCTCCTTTCATTTCAAATACATTTTTTGTCATAAAGTCAAAATCTGAGTTCAGAATCGAATTTCTCATTAAATTCTACAGTGGTTTGATACTAAATACTATATGATTATTAAGTTTTTAAGTTTAAAGACCATGGGTACATGTGTTGGGAAAACCCCAACGATCAAGAAAATGAAGAGTGAAAACTGAAAAGTGAAAATTGACGTGTGAAAAATGAAGCCCTATCTAAAGACGGCCTTAGTGCACATTTCTACACCATGTGGATTTTCAGCATTTTGGCTTAGATCCCGACATAGGATCAGGGAAGAGAGAGAGGGAGGGATTATGTCCTGCAGGGAAGGATTACTACTCTCCGTCATAGGGTGAAGCGAACGTCACAACGGCGGATAAATACACGTGCTCTGATGACCACAAGAAGTCCCTTGCTGTGAGGAGATAACTCGCTTAGTGGGTGGTAGAGAAAATAAAAGAGGATTTTGACGATAACAGGAAAATCCCCGAGGGATGTGTCATACTAAGCCCTGTCAGACACAGTCACTTGCTAGCAGACGAGAAGTGCACACCATAATCTATACTAATAAAAGTGAAACCTTACGACAATTGCAGCGCGCCTTTCGCTACTCCTCTCTTAATGCTGATTTGGTGGCCCTCAGATTTTATACAGCGCTTAGTAAAGACTGTCGTCGTGTCGCCGGCACAGAAAATACCCAAAAAATTAACAACTCGCAGAACGTTTGTATTAGTTGCTAGGTTGCGACACATTGGCGTTCGGTCTATTTTTTCGGCAAATTAATGTAATTGAGATTGGTTCTGGTATAGACTGTATCACACTCACAAAACAACTTCCGGTTAGGACTGGTTTGAATAATGAGATTTGAGTTAGAGTATGAAACTTGGTGTGTTCTCAATATGCCTAGACTAGGAAAATTATTATAATATTTCTTTTCCATTAACACATGACGTTATCACTTTCTGCGATGTGCAAACAAACTAACCCGTGCGCAAATCATAGCCATTTGACGGGTGCTGGCGGGACGCGCAGAACGTCAACGCGCAAAGGGAAAGCAGTAAAACGTATCTAAAAACAAACAAACAAAAATAAAATAAAGCTCAAGGAACAGACAAAATGAAGCAGGTCCATAATAATCACCCAGAATTGAAACTAATAAATCGATTTATCCCGGGCAGGGCCGGGAACTCAGCTAGTTTCCTGTATTTTCATAGTAAATCCGGGAAGACCCTATCATTCTAAGCCCGGCCAGACACAGTCCGCTTCTGCCATTATTTTTAAGGTATACATTTTGCCGGCAGCAACTGACTGCGACTGACTGGTCTTAGTATGATACCTCCTAACTCAGTATTAGCAAAGATACTAGAAACTATAAGATGAGACATTGTCTTCTTCGCACCACTAAAAAAACCGTCACACAATTTGTGCCCTGATCGGGGGCGGGACCCGTGGCGCATAGTATGAAAAGAATGCTTGATGTAATGGTAAATTTAAGATACAAAATTGTGACAGTGTTACTGCGACTAAGAAAAAAGAAAAAAATAGCCAGTTTTCCCATAGTGATTGAAGTTATAATTCCACAATAAGTGACGTCAATAAAGGCCAACAGCGATAGCTACAGTGAACAAAATTCAGTATTTTCCCTATTTGTCTTTGCAAAATACGGCACTTTTCAGGACTTCCGCGCGTTTGTCGCTAGGTGACAGTGCGAAATCTGTCCACGCTAAAAGCGCTAGCTGTCTTATCTTGTCAATTCTAGTATCTTTGGTTAAACGGTACCTCGGGCACTGATGAGACTGGAACAAGTGTGTCTCACTGGTTCGGGGTCGTCTAAACTGTCTTCAGTCAGTTGCTGGAATGAGAGACCTAGCCCACTGAGTCAAAAGAGACACAGAAACAAACTTGATTCAATGCGCCACCCACAGACTAATAAATTAACCAGACTGGAAACACGAGCTTCGGGCTGTGTCGTTTTTTACGGAATTTCCCGAGCGGCGACTGTATAACCAACATGGCCGCCGCTCGGAAAATTCCGATTCTAGTTCAATCTGCAGTAGAAAAATTTATTTGTATTCGTCAAGATTGGTTGTGCATATATCATGGCATATATTAATTTCTTGGTGCGGAACCAAACTTCCGCGTTCAGTAGGCGCGTCAAAATGGTACCATTCAAAATTGTAGCTATGTTGAAGCGTCGGTCGTTCCCGTAAACCTAAAATGGCGGATGGTTCATGACCTTTCGCTGTTTTGTGACGTCACACAATGGGATCATCCAGTCTGGGTATTTTATTAGTCTGTGGCGCCACCAGACTAATATATCCTTTTTATCATTGTTAGTGGTAAGAAATTCCTCAGGCGGAGCGGGACAGATGACGATCTTCAGAGGGAGACTGGATTCTTTCATTAGATGTTTCGGCCTTTAATTTTTTGACATCTCAATATCATCACACCTAACTGATATATTACTGAACCTAAACCTCCCTATCGGCCGCCCTAATTGTTGAAGCTCTGAATACCAAAACATAAGTAAAGTGCCCAAATAGACCGTGAAAGGCGTAAAGTGGCCGTTATCGCGAGCGAAGCGAGGTAAAATCCAAACTCAAACTCAAACACCACCCATCAACCCCCCCCCCCCCAAACAACAACAACAACAACAACAACAACAACAACAACAATACGCCATAAAAATACAAAACTCAAAAATATCAAATTTCTAATAAACAAACTTTGCAGATTCCACGCTATATTTTAAAGGACAAACGTTTTAACACTGAAACCTAATATGTATTAAATAGAGGAACGAGAAAAAAGGAGTCCTCATATTCGAGAAAAAAACAACACAGCAGTACAGAATGCTTAATGAATTGACATTAAAATATAAAAATAGAAACAAGGGAACATTGGCCCAAATTCGTTCTGTATTAAAAAAAAAAAAAAGATATGGGAAAGAAAATCCCATAATAAAAGAAAAATATATATTCACAATAAATGACATAAAAAAAAAAAATCTAGCCAATCTAAAATCTAATTACGTCTCTCTCCATTACAATATGGAGTCTGACAGACGTAAAAATCCCTGCTATGACATAGTTCTGCCATAGTGTTGGCGACATTTGGAAAATTAAAAAAGAAGGACAGAGGAAAGGAGCTGGAGCTGTTTAAATTTTAATATTCCAGATCACGTGACCCACATAGCCTAGATTTTCGCAGAAAAACAACGACAAGAGAAACACTTAAATCAGATGTATTAATTTTGTGAAAAGTATGCAGGGGTCAAACATATTCGGCTTCGCATTTGAATTTTGTGATTAAAACAACAACAACAACAACAACAACAACAACAACAAAAAGAAAAAAAAAAGTAAATGTCCAACGCGACTTTATTTCTTGTTTGTTCCAACTCCATGTTTTGAACAACCGAGAAATTCCACGTTAAACGTTTGCGCCTTTAGTTATTATGATAAGAAGTTAGAATAAATCGGAACTGGGAAACACAATGCATTTTAAACAAGTGTCAACGTGTGCATTTGTTATACCTCTTCTACCTACTAAAAGTTCTCTAAATATCATAAAAACCACAGAAAAACTGTGGGGTCGCAGCAGGGCTATAAGCAAAGTATAACGTGCTTTGGTGCTGCTAACGAAGCAAGAACTCGCAGCTAAGTAAACTGTTTCACTTCGTTCCTGTTGAAGTCTTTGATTGTTCGTTTTTTTTTTCACTTGAAAAAGGCGAAAGCCGAAAATTTTGTGTATTTTCTGTCTTCTCTTTAGTTTGCTTTGTATTGTTTGGGTTTTATTTCTCACGCGGGGTTTTGCAACATACAACCTTATCTTTTTGCCCAATTTTGACTTTAAAAGTTCTCTAGTTTTCCAGAAAATGGAGATTGAACAAGCAAGAACTAAGGTCGCGTTATGTAAAATTCGATGATCTGGTTTGAGACCTTTAATCAATGCAATCCTCTTTAGTCTGTTACTAATTTGCATCCTGTTGAGTTTGAAGGCATTTTACATTAAAATAAATAAATAAATAACAGTCCAACTTCCAAGTTCAAAATTATTAATTCAAGATGGCCACAGAGTCCCGCTTGGCGGTCTACATATCATTTTTGCTGAAGTAAATTACCTACACATTCCAATCTCTCTCTCTCTCTCTCTCTCTCTCTCTCTCTCTCTCTCTCTCTCTCTCTCTCTCTCTCTCACACTCTCTTTCTTTCTTTTCACACTTTCTCCATCTTTCCTCTCTTTGTCCGCCTCGGTCTCTCTTTCTCTCACCTTCTCTCGTTTCTCTCCCAACCCCCCCGTCCCCTCTCACCCTTTCTTTCTGTCTGTCTCTCTCTCTCTCTCACACACACACCTACACGTACACACAAGTTTGCATTTCTCCGATTAAAAAAAAACAACAAACCCTTTACTCAAACAACAGCGGGCATTGCATAACGTCCTACGTGACAATTTTGATATCATAAATGAAAAAAAAAAAATCAAGATTTACGAACACTGAATCCCTCTGCATTTCTGTGACAAGTCCAAATACAATACTAGTGAAACCTGCGGCGGGTCATTCATCTTTGGTTGCAATGCTGGACAGGCCAGATGGCGAGTGATTAGAATTTGCAAGCGGCTCACAACTGTCCAGAGTCCAGACCCGATTTAGTGACGGGCGAACGCCTTTTCTAGGGGGGTGGTCTCAATTCACGTGCAGGGGAGGGTGGGATAAGGGTCTGTCGCAGTTGAAGGGGTTAGAATTAGGTGGGGTCTAAGTGCCAATTGCCCTTAGATCACTTCTAATTCTAAACCCCTCAATTTGGGGGTGACGTTTAGTATGTAAATTGGGGTGGAGTTTAGAATTAGAAGTGATCTAAGTGCAATTGGCCCTTAGACCTTTTCTAACTCAAACTCCTCAATTGTGTGTCTACTACAAGATATTCCAGGGAGCGAAGACAAGAGGATTTGGGAGTGTAGAGAGGTGGTGAGTTGGCGAAGGTAATTAAAATTAATCCCTTGACAATATGGCAGTGTTACAAAAATCAGTTCCTTCCGTACTCATCTAATGGGCAGTTCTCATACTTTGGTATATTTGGGAAACTAGATTTGTCTTTTGTTTTTCGAGATGGGGGGTTATAAGGCTTTTAAGTCCCCCCCCCCCACCCCACCCCCCCTCCCCGGGCAGTTGCTTTTATAGTAAAAATTGCAGGCCAAAAGTTGTGTAAACGCTGGAATAATAATCAATTAACGTTACAAAATCAGAGTTACAACGTTTAAATTTTGCTTCATGTTCAAAACTCCGTCACCTTATCAGCGAAAGAAGAACCGAAAAAAACAAAAACCACGGCTTTTTTTTGTTGTATTGCTATTGTATCTATTGCATTGTACGGTCAGTTTTTATTCATGGCGTAAAATGAGCCCCACTTCTCGTTATACAAGAAAGAAACAAATTTGGTAAATTTTGGAGTTGAGCATTTTATGTCTGAATTCCTCGATATAACAACTCGTCCCTTTAGAATGACAAGATTCTATCTCCATATTTTGGCCGAACTGAGTTACATGCCGCACACTACTTCCACAGGCCTTCTCCATTCTATGTCAAAGTATCAAGAAGATTCGGTGTGTAATTTGTAAGTATTACTAAACAAAACAAAAAAAAAGTCTTATCTCTAAAAGCTATGAGCAGATGAAACTTCAAGCATCAATTTCTCAAAAGTTGCTAAAAGGGAGAATCTTATTATCCTCAGGAGGCGATCTGCCACTAAGAACTCTCTGATAACACATAACAAAAACAAAGACCTTTCGACCTTTGAGATGATCCTTGTGTGTGGTCGGCCATTGACAAATATCAATCATCTGAACCGCAGTCTGGACAAACACGTGTGAGTTTAATACGGCGTTCAAAGTGAAATGGCCTCGCCCACTTCAGTGGGGGAAACCAGATTGTCTTCGGTGTCATCGGAATGTCTGGTCAGTGTTATACTTGTGGTCAGTTGACTGCTTGGCTAGTCGAGTTTGGGCAACATCAAAGGAGAACATTCAATTTTTATTTCTACGATGCTTTTATGCGTGGAATGGGCGATTGCTATCTTGTTGGTCCTATCATAAAACCGCACAAGTGCGAAAGATTTTGAAATCTGTCCCTTAAAAACACCTTTATTTCGAAATACATATTGCTATTTTCTCTAATCAACAGAAAAAACAACCTAAATTCCTTCGAGGAATTCGCCAACTTTTTTTTTTTTAGCAAAAAAAAAAAAAAGAAGTTATCATCTGCAATTGTGGAGTTTCATGATAGGGTCATCGATATAAAGAACTCTATTAAAGACTGAGTTACTCTTTTAGGGCGTGCAGGCTCTGTTACTGCTATACCGCGCCCTGTACGGTGCACCGAGGAGAGGTCTTGTCGCTAAAAAGAGAAGATGCCAAGTAGTATACAATGGGGAGTCGGCCGTTTAACAAAAAGAGAAGTATAATATGTACGAACACAGAATTGGAAAAGTCTCAAAAGTGATAAAACAAAACGTTTATTGATGCCTTGGATGAGGTAAGACTGGACGCAATGTTAAGACAATATAAAAACAGTGAGATCGGAATGTAGACATCCATCTCGTATATCAGTCATGATTCCTTGCCTGTTTATGTGAGAATTTTCGTTGACAAGGCCACACAAAAGCTGGCTTTCCATATGTACAGAAACGGAAAGGCCTTTTCTGCACACATGGAAACACTCTTTCTTTTTACTACTTGATGGATTTTTGTCGTTTCCCTTTCCGTACACATGAAAACACAGCTTAAGTCTGAACATAGTCTATATCATGGCAGCTGTGTTGATATGACAACAGTGTTAAAGAGTAGGTATGATTCAAGAATCTCTATTTTTGTCTTTAAAAAGCGGTTGAGGAGTCATTTTAGAAGAGAATTTGAGCCATGGGATCAGACAATGTAGCAGTGATCTTCTATCATCACCCCATGTTGACAGTTGGGAGTGCAAACTGAGAATTGACTCTTAGGCGTGAGTCATACCATGGATGGCGCAATTTCGCGGATTGGATTTGGCTACTGCTCATGATATGTTTATTCCGCTAAAGATTGGAAGCTCCTCTGATTATTGGGTTACTGAATTCCGAGCCCTCGCTAGGGGCATCGATAGCAAATGACTGGTTTCGTGGACGGCAGTAACAGGATTATGAATCATGGTGTCGTTTGAACCATTCGTTTGCCAACGGGAAGTTGTTTACTCGTGAACACGGCAAGAGCGGCTGATGTCTGATATCCTGTGATACACTCAATAGGCTTGCATTTGGCGACCTTAGTCCTTGTTTGTTCCAACTCTGCATTTTGTACAACTGAGAAATTCGACGCTAAACGTTTGCGGCTTTAGTTTACCATAAGGAGTTAGAATAAATCGGAAATGTGAAACAGCTTGATAAGTGCCACAACGCATTTTAAACAAAATGTGAACGTGTGCGTTTGTGACACCTCTCCTATATTCTAAGAGATCTCCAGTTTTTTTTTGTTTGTTTGTTTTTCAGAAAATGGAGATAAAACAAACAAGAATGAAGGTTGAGATTTATCGTTGTCTGTAGGTTTGTTTGTTGTGGTCAAACCGCTGATCCGAGGTCCAGCGGGTGATTTGACACCGAGATGGTCACAAAGGATCGGCCAGCCTGCCTGTTTGTCCATTATTATTAAAAAAAAAAATATATATACAGAAATTTGTGGGGTTGCACCAAGGCTTGAAGCAAAGTCGAAATTGGGGAAAAAAAGAAAAAGTTGTATGTAGCAAAGCCTCGCGTACAACATAATACAGAAACGATACAATATAATGCAATGGAAAAGAGAAAACCGTCTGATTTTGTTTGACCCTTATATGAGGTTAAAACGCTGATCTGTTGGGGCCAGAAACTTGACACATAGACCAAGTAACTTAACAGGAGGACAGTCACCGTCTGATCAGACAGTTTTCTGTTTATCTGTACGACTCAAAGC
>OZ007581.1:36931169-37083669 GCA_963931925.1 Onchidella celtica
GGAAGGGAAAAGAAAAGAGTGATAGTGAGAAAGATGGTCTGACAGGATGAAAGAGTAAGAAAGAAATGTAACAGTGAAAAAAATCACAGTGGTGGACGATTAAATACGTGGCTCATGAATTTGGGAGAGATCAGTACAATAACAGCAGAGAGAGAGAGAGAGAGAGAGAGAGAGAGAGAGAGAGAGAGAGAGAGAAAGAGAGCGAGAGGAGAGAGAGAGAGAGAGAGAGAGAGAGAGAGAGAGAGAGAGAGAGAGAAGAGAGAGAGAGAAGTTCGGGAGGAAAAAAAAATAACATACTAGAGACACAATCATAGGGATAAATAAACAAGAGGGAAATTTCAATCAATCAAAATAAATAATTAAATAAATACATTTTTAAAAATGACCGCAAAGAATTAATTGCATGAATGACAGTAGGCTCGGGAAAAAAAATGGATCAAGCTGGAAATGAAAGCTGACTTCGCGTGGCCGTTTTACGAAAGATATTCAATGTAGACACAATCTCTTCGTGGTCTTTGATTTCACTACAGACTTGTTTTGAAACATCCGATATGTTGACATTGGAAAACAGGGACAAAGATTAATACATGTTATTTGGGTGTATTTAGCAATTCAGTAACTTCATCAGTTTTTACGGTGTCATCGTAAATGTCATCAAGATACAAAGTCGTCATTGACATTATTATTTATTTATGATTTATGTTATCATCAAGACAAACACGATGTAGTGCTGAAACCAGTTGTTATCAATATCGCTATTATTATTTTATCAACCACAACAACAGTAACAAGAGCAGTGGTACCAAGACCAGTGGTAGTCATCATCATTATTTAAGCATCATGAACAACAACTAGAACAGCTTCGACTACCAATATTACTACTACTACTACTCCTACCACCACTACTACAACAACAACTACTGCTACAACTACCAGTACTACCGCACTACCACAACTACTACTACCACTACTACTACTACTACTGCTGCCTCTATTACTACTTCTACCACTACTATCCTTACTACAAAAACTATTACCAGCACTACCACTATTACAACTACTACTACCATCACTATCACCACTACTACTAATAGTGCTGCTAGTACAACTACTACTACTACTACTACTGCCACTACTACTACTACCACTACTACTACTACTACTACTACTACTACTACCACTACTACTACCACTACTACTACCACTACTACTACCACTACTACTACCGCTACTACTACCACTATTACTGCCACTACTACTACCATCACTATCATCACTACTACTAATAGTGCTGCTAGTACAACTACTACTACCACTACTACTACCACTACTACTACTACCACTACTACTACCACTACTACTACTACCACTACTACTACCACTATTACTGCCACTATTATTACTACTACCACTACTATCCCTACTACGAATACTATTACCAGCATTACCACTATTACTACTACTCAATGGTATCCATCACCACCACTACTACTGCTACTACCACTACTACAACGATTGCAGTACAAAAACCAACACAATATTCTACTCACCCGAGGTGAAAGGTCACGAGCTATAGCTGTAAACGGCTGCATGGCGAACTGATCTTTCACCCCTTGAACACCCGAACTGCCGCTGCATCCGTCCAAACCTTCAATGGCAATGTTTGCACACCATCCACAGTGTTCAATCCTATACACGCTGAGCTTCCCAATGGCCGCTCTTTCCTCTACGCCATACGCTAGCAACGGGATCCTGAACTCTCTGCCGGAGGAGATAGAAAAAAAAAAGATGAAAAGGCTTTTTTTTTCTTTCAACAGAAAGGGCGTCCGATTATTTTGCTTTTCAATTCACTGATTTTTTCCCTCCTTCCTTTTGTGGCTGCTTTTTAGCGTTTGATTCAAAATGGAGAGGTTGTTTTAATAACGGATTGAATGGTGGCAGTTGACAATGTGGGTTGCAGAGACTGAGAGAGCCAAGCAAGAAAGAACTTCATTTTTTGATATTAAATACTAATTTGTTTCGCTACTTTTCAGCGTGATTGTGTTGTGTGTGTTTTTTTCTTTTCTGCTGTGCTTTACGACTGGAAGTAGATGGGTAAATTGAATTTGGAGGAGACTTGAAAAGGTGCTCAAAGGAGAAAGAATAGAGGTTTTTGTGTGCTATGTCATAGCAAATCATACAGTTTGTTATTTTACTGGGTTATTTCGGAGATACGAAGACAAGAGTTTTATTTATTATTATTATTATTTTTTTTTTGTATTCTGGTTCAGTAGCAATCTTAAAATTCGTCGCGTATTTTCCATATTGTCGTATGTGCATTTTTGCCCTTTCGAGAAAATAAGGATTGAAAGTTTGAAGAGTTGTGTAAATTCAGGGCTTTATTCAATAGGCTTCAAAATCGAAACTTGCATAAAAATGCCAACGAAAAAAATACACCCTTTTGATACTAATACATAATAAAATTAGGAATGAGAGAACCACTTTCGTGACAAAACCTCAAAATCGGCAAAATGTCGTATACAACAATATAACAAATACCTCTCGATTCATAACTTTACTTAGTCATTCCAGAGAAAATGAAGACCAGGCGGTTTTATACTCCAGCACTGTGGCAATCTTATTAAGTTTGTTACTTCACTTGATTATACGTACCAGATCAGAGCATATGAAACAGAGAGGTTTTGTACATTACTTCAGTTGCAATCTTATCAAGTTTGTTTCTTTACTTGGTTTCTTCAGAGGATATGACGACAGAGATGCTTTATGCACTAATTCAACAGCAGTCTTATATTAAATTTGTTTCTTTACTTCATTATTTCAGAGGGTACGAAAACATAAAACAGCTGTACATTAGTACAGTAGTAATCACACAGTTTTTTCGTTTACTTGGTTATTTCAGAGGATCTGACGACATCATCTCTGGGAATACCGTAAAAACAGAATAAATCAAACTTAGATTAGATTCCGTGCTTTTATTGTCATTTGCCTTTATTTATTACTTGTGAAAAAAAAAGCCCGTGAAAAGGTCAAGGATCGCCGTCTGAGAATTAAATTTCAGAATAACCGAGTGTTTTCTTTTATAGGTCTCAGTCTGGAATACATGTAGAATTATCTCAGGTGAAAACTCCTACAAGCAATATTTCATAATAGGCACAGTGGTGAATGGAAATAGTGTGTATGAATATTGTACATAACGAACTGTCCTGTGATAACAGAACTGATTTCACCCACACTGCCTCGTATGGATAGACACATAATTATTATGACCTTTGACAACGGGTTTTGAAGCTATGTGATCAGTGGCGGACTTCCTTTTTTTTTGGGCACCTTGAAGCTTGAACTGTCCTGGGTACCCCTCGCAACCAGTAACAATAGGGCAACATCCAAATTTCACCCATTAAAAAAAGTTTCTTCACAGCCTCTCCAGACTTAGGGGTCCTGAAGCTTAACCCTTTGACTACTGACGCTCTGGACGCTAAAATTTCTCAAGTCCAGTCAACCTTGAGATACACTCATTTCAATTATTGTGAATGGTAAAAATGAATCTAAAATCAGGCTGTTGATCTGTATTTGAAAGGTAGTAATGGAGAACAAAAACCTTTAACTGATGGAGCAGTAAAGAGTTAACATTAATGCTGTTCCAGTATTGAAAGGGTTAAAGCGTCATTAGTTTTATAGAAGATCCGCCAATGTATAAATGATTGTTCAATTGAGCCCTTGAAATATTAATTTTTTTGAGACGTTAGAAGGAGAAGATGCTTACGGCTTGGACACGTGAACTCTTGTATTTAGTATGAACTGGCATGTTTCATCAGCCTGGCCACATCAATTCAACCAGTATGACAATTAGTAAATTAATATACCCCATTACTTCGGCAAATCTATTCAGCGATCTCATGACTATTATAAAGACACAGCCTTCATCACTGAAACCGACTATTGACTGACTAGTAACTGCGCTAATATTGAACATGTGCATGGACTTGAAAGACTTTTCAAAGCATATTTTAGCTGAATGTGTGCATTTTCATATATATCCGAAGAAAGCACTATGCCTGCTGATCCATGAAAACATTCTTTTTCTGACATTGGCCAAAAAAACGTGTCTTGCCTTTCTGAAAGAGGCTAAGATCTACAAGTTGATTTAAAAACTTTTATACACATGTACAAAATTCTTTTCAAAACTATACAAAACAATTTTTCAGAATTTTACCAATGCGATGGTGTTGTAGTGGAGCAGAACTGTACCAAATATAAATGAAATACCCAAGAAAGAGCCTGAAGGAAGCAAAGTAGTCGTTATCGTGCCGACGGGCCGTAAAACCCAAAATTAAACTCAAACTCAAGATAAGACAAAGATACTTTGGCTGCAGCGGGCATTTTAAAAGAAAAATTGTTCAGTTACGTCCTAATATTTGAGGGTCTTTCAAATCACAACATCCAAGACTTTGAGATGCCACGCCGAAATATTATGAGAACTGCCGAAGAGTCGCGTGGCCTGGATAACGGCGTGCGTCAGTGGGGGCAAAAAACAAAGACAGACTGGCGCAATGCCACCTGAGTTTCCCCTCATTCCTTTACTCACGAAGAAAGAATGAACAAGCTTTTGGAACATCTCTCCGCGTGCTCACTCGCTAAATTAACTCCTGTTCATTATTGCGTATACCCCGGGTGGAAAAAACTCACAAAAGACCAAAGGATTCCCACCCCGGTTACCCTGAAGACAAAATGCTCAACATCAAACATAAGATTACACAATGGCTGCTAAAGGAGCTTGTTCACGCTTCTGTGTATTTAGATTGGTCCTGCACAACTCCTCTGTATTCAGGGCTGGAACAGTTAGGATAGAGGCAGCGGTGTTACCTGTTACGACAGGGCTGTGTTGAAAGTCAATATCACCTATTGATTAATTTCGTGTGTGTGGGAATTCCCGCACGCCACGCGCCGCGCCGCGCCTTTTCATGGACAAACATGCGGCAAACCAGATGTCCCGGGTTTTTAGCGTCGGGTAAAACAATAGATTTATTTAAAATCCGATATTTTTTTCCCCTTTAAACCCCCTTGCAAATAAACTGTAGTTCATGTCCGCCGAGGTTTTGAACAAAAAATGATTTAAAATTTAAAGCGAAAAAAAAAAATGAACAAAAAAGATAATACAATTATTGTTTTGATTCATTTGAATAATTCTACACTTCAGAGACAAGTAAATTTCAGGACAGAGACTAGGAGGATGGCTTAGACTTTGATTCTGTCAAATTTCTTAATCCTCGAATGTTCTAGAACATAACAATGAAGTACGAGGCTTTTAAAAAAAAAAAAGAAAAGAAAGCTTCATTGCATTTTTTTTTTTTTTTAGCGCCACCCAAAGATGAAAGAACGTTTTAAGAAATTCTCACGCACACAAAATTTATTGTCCAAAAAATGATGCTTAAACGGTTGTTTGATTAATCTGTTAACTGGCGCGAAATTTCGCGTGGGGTCCACCGCTGACGATATTAGGAACATCAGGAAACTGAACATGAGCAGACAGAATTATGTCTAGAAGACATAGCTGGTTTACTTGAGTCTTGACATGACACACAGCTGGTTTACCTTAAGTCTTGACATGACACACAGCTGGTTTACTTGAGTCTTGACATGACGTTAAAACGTGTTATTAAGTTCTCTTTGGCTGTTTGTTATTATGATTTATAGTTTAAAGAAGACACAGAGTTAAAAGGAAATAAGTAAAAGAGGAAGAGGAGAAACAGAAAAATGACAAAAGTGAAAAAGAAGATAATGAATAAATACATAAATAAATAAGTCAATACCACAAGAAGGCAATCATCTTTGAATTAGAAAGTTTTCCAAACACAGGCTGTCTAAATAGAAAAATATACAACATTCTTTGACTAATTTAACAATACAGTGTCAATTAAGATACATCCAAGATTTATAATTCAAAGTATAGAGGACAGATGTGTAATTATTGGCGTTATAGCATATGTTCAAAACTGATGGCCATTCTGGGCCAGACACTGATGACAACACAGTTCAACAGAGTTGCGAACAAAATAAAGCTGTTCATTTGTGTGTAGATTTTTTTTAATACATCCATGTCATGAGATCATCAGGGCTTGCCAAGACATTCATGCAGGGCACAGTGCAAGGAGGGAGAAGGAGAGGCAGACAGAGAAAGAGATGGGAGGACAATATCCCAGAATGGACGGGCTTGAGGTTGAGCGATACAATCAGGAGGTCAGAAAATGTTGGTTGCCAGATCACCTCTGGGACCCCAAACTGTCCACAAGACTACGGGAGAGAGAGAGAGAGAAGAGCGAGAGAGAGAGAGAGAGAGAGAGAGAGAGAGAGAGAGAAAGAGAGAGAGAGAGAGAGAGAGAGAGGGAGAGAGAGAGAGAGTACTGAGCACTGGACACCAGCAGGTGACGTGTTTTAAATGTAGAACACTGGGTGTCGGCGGCGCAATATGCTTCACAACTACAACAATAGAATTGTGTCATAGACAGACTGATATTTTTAGTTGCCTAAAAAACAGTTTAACACATAGGTCTACAGGCAATGTGCTCGCCTCTCACGCCGGAGGTACCGGGTTTGATTCCCGGTCGGCGCAGGCAAGTTGAAAATTTGGGGAATTTCCTGCCCCTATGGTAGATAGGATCGAGCACCTAGTCCTCTCGGATGAGGACGAAAAACTCGGAAGGCCCGTGTGCAAGTTGCGCACTTTAAAGATACTTTGACAGTTGGAAAACGAGAAGAGCAGGCCGAACAAGGCCGGCTCCCCGGGGAATCTTCTAAAAGAAGGAGTCTTGCAACAAACTTTAAAAGGCTGTAACTTTTGAAAGAATTAGGTGAATTTCAAAATGTGAAAATTAACAAAGCTTGTTCCCGTGAAATAAAAAAATCTTTCATTGTTCTAATGACTTGATGTCCTGTGCTTGGACATCCAAACAACAAGGTTCAGAACTATATGAGGGTTTCATCCTGTCTGGTCAAGTGTTTTGACCGTCTCTATCTTGCCTGAAATATTCAGTTAGATCTAGTTCATTTATGGGATCAATGGAACTTGAATTGAAGACGACAAGCCTTTTTTATTTCATTCAATTATCTCTAGCGGTTCAAACGTTACAGCCGCTTAAAAGTTTGTTGCAAGACTTATATGCCCTAGTATGTTATCCAACGGACCATTTCCATAGAAAGCATGAACAGGATAAGTACTGGAAAAGTGATGGGCACTCTGAATTGTCCCATTCTCTATGGAGACCATCAAGGTTCATTGTACATAACTGTCACAGAGCACAACAAATCATTATGATAGGTAACTAAGAAAACAATGGGTCCTGTCATGAAACCGCTCAAGTGCAAATGATCGAATTTTACAGAAGAAGAAATAACTGTTTTACTTGAAATATATTCCTCTTCTAAAATACATTTTCACTTATATGAATAAATATTTGAACTAATGCTCTATTCCACCTCCCTCAAAAGTAAAAAAAAAATCCTTCAAGGTGTATTTGACCAGAAATCATTGCCAACTGCAGCTGTGGGAATTCACTTAAATGTGGTTTCATAATAAGGCCGGCGAAACGCTAATTACGTTATGTAAATTTGCACAGATAACAAAATGAAACGGAAAAACAGTACAGCGTGTGTGCTGATTACCGAAGTGGGTTACAAAGTGTTGTAGTTTTGTTTTTTTTTCATTGCTTTTGTTCGATTTATATATATATAAACTAAAAAAGGCAACATTAGAAAAGTCTACCTGTAGTTTATGAATGAAAAGAATCTTTCAATCAGCAGAAGTGGGAAATATGAAGAAGAAGAAAGAGAAGAAGGAGAAGAAGAAAAAGGGAAAAAAATATAAAGAGAAGAAGTAGAGTCAGTGGCGGACCTATATTTTTGGGAACCAGGAGCTTGAGCTGTTATGGAGCCCCTTCGCAACCAGCACCGATAGGGCAACATCCAAGATTCTCTCATTAAAAAAAGTTTCTTAAGGGTCCCTCCGGGGTTGGGGTCTCTGAAGATTAAGCTTCATTAGTTTCATAGTAGATCCGCCCTAGAGCAGAAGAAATACCGTTGAATTTCTGCTCTAATTTACACAATCTCGTGTACAAGAACTGAGACGGAGTAAAAACCAGTTATTTACATCATTCAGATTTGTTAGAAGATGGTGTATTTGTTCATCATCGTGTAATCCCTGAAGATGAGTTTAGGTCTTTACACCTCACTTTTTCTTGTTTTTATTTGCGGTAGAGATCAGGTTTTAGAATTTTGCCATGGCAGCGGCCTTGTACGGCCTGCTCTTCACGATTTCCAACTGCCAAGGTATCTTTAACGTGCGCAAAGTGCACAACGTGCACACGGGCCCTCCTATTTGTTTGTCCTTATCCGAGAAGACTAGGTGCTCGATCCTACCTACCATTGGATCAGGGACAGGAAAATATGAGAAAAATCCCACAATTCCAACATGCCTGCACCGTCCTGGATTTGAAACAGGTACCTTCGGCATGAGAGGCGAGCACCTTGCCTCTGGACCACCGTGTCTCCCATCCCTGAAGATGTCGCGTGTGTTTCATGACAGCATTTACCAACAGCAAGAGACCTCACGCATTGAGACAAAACGGTCGCGAAACAGACATGAAGCATTGCGCCAGCAGTCTTGCTGTTCGACATTTGTAGAAACTGATCGCGCTAAATAATTTTGATAGCTCTATGATAAATAAATGAATATAGTCTGATTTACAAGTATGTCCTTGCCCTGAATGAAATGTTCAGTCGCTTTTCACCAATTTTTATTTCAAAACTCTTGGAAGAGCAAGGCTACAAAAAGGGGGACCCCGATTAGACAATCTTTCTTGGCAGTTGGAAATCGTAAAGAGCAGGCCGAAAGGCCGCTGCCCGGGCAAAATTGAAATTAATAGATTAAAATTTATCCATATCATCTCCTCCCCCCCCCCCCCCCCCCCGCCAGAACAAGAAATAATAAAACAAGTAAAGTGAGGTGTAAATGCCAAAGGCAGCGAACCTCCTAAAATAAAGACCTCAAATCATCAGACAATCTTTCGTCCATTGACTTCCTTATACACTCAATGGAATTCCTTTGCCTAAATATTCTGTCCAAACAAGCTGTTGTTTCACTTATTTATTATTATTTTTGCAAAACGTAAGTGTATTTTCACAGTTCATTACCATGTCTAAACAGCCTCGTTGCACCACAATAGTATAGTTAATTTATCAGACAGAAATACAACATTTTCACTACACAGAACTAATTGCTGTCCTTTTGGACATCACTTTTCCGGATATATTTCTAGCAGGCATCCGTAACCATTTGAATTTCCTTGTTAAAGCAGAAAACATTTTGTTTAATGAAAGATGTTATTTGATAATTATTATGCCTGTAATTACGATGGGAGACAGTTTACATTGTTACACGTGAAACTGCGGAATTGAGTACGAAATTCAGCTACGTTTACTTTCTTTCAGTTCATGAATAAGAAAGAAACATTGAAGCCAGCAATAATAATAACAACGACGACAAAAGAATCTTCGTGAGTTTATCAGATGGTTTCACTCTCCTTACTAAAATTCTATAAGAATAAATGTGTACAAAAAAAAGGAATAAACTTAAACAAAGACTATAATTCAATAGTTTTACTAAAGTGGCACTATTTCTAATTGCAAATTCAATTTACATTAACTGATTTAAACAATTAAGTCGTTTTAATGGTGAGAATATTCTTAGATCTAATTTATTACGCCCTCTTGCCCAAACCCACGCCTTACTGTCAACAAACATGTCAATCGATAAACAGACATGTAGACATGCTTGTGAGACAGATCGAAAGACTGATAATCAAACAGACATATAAATACATTGAAAAGACACATAGTTAGAGAGACAGACAGACAGACAGACAAACAGACAGACAGACAGACAGACAGATAGATAGATAGATAGATAGATAGATAGATAGATAGATAGATAGATAGATAGATAGATAGATAGATAGATAGATAGATAGATAGATAGCTTTACATAATTACATAGTTCCTTACTTCAGCACTCCTTCCTGGAACAAATTAACCGCTGTCCTTTTTTTTCTTCTTACAGCCACCTGAAAGCGGACACCATATAGTCATGCAAGAGGCAACAAGACGCAGAAATAAGCGTAGAGACTTCCTCACCAGGCATTTACGCAAATGTCAGAAACCATTGAGCAAACTCCGGCATGAATGATAGTACACAATCAACTCACTGTCCGCTCGCGCCTTTCAATAAATAACCCTGACGACAAACCAAATCTCTGAAACTGGCTGGCAAGGTCCTTTTTTTTGTTGTGTGTGTGTGTTTCTTTTGTCGGCACGAATACCAATCATTTGACAGCTGGGGGTGGGACTGCAATTTCCGGGGAATACAATACGACCGTCCATTGGTGAGCGAGATCGCGTGAAGTTTAGTTCTAAATTGGGCGGACCGTTTAGTTGTCGTGAACGCATCTCTTGTTCTCGTCCGTCCCCGTCATTGGCTGTCAACAGAGACGCCGCACGAGCCTGGCGGGTTCGCTAATCGATGAAAGGACACGATTGGTGGAGGAAGAGGGCGCGTGAGTTTCTCGCGCTCAAGATAAAACAGCCAGAAGTTGGCAGCGCAGCTGGAAATGTATTTGCTGTGGTTTAATGCAAAGTTTGCTGAATAATACGTCGTGTGCCTCATGTTTTTGTGTGTTCTCTTTCATTTTTTAATAATCCATCCATCCATCCGTCCGTCCGTCCGTCCGTCCGCCCGTCTCTCCATCCATCCATCCATCCATCAGTCCGTCCGTGCGTCTCTCTATCCATCCATCCATCCATCTATCTATCCATCCATCTGTCAGTCCGTCAGTCCGTCCGTTCGTCTCTCTATCCACCCATCCATCCGTTCATCCATCCACCCATCCATCTAACTATCAGTTTGTCCCTCAGTCTGTCGGTCAGTTCAAAAGTCTGTCTGTTCAGCCATCAATGCACTCTCTATTTGTCTGATCGTCAATTCCTATGTTCGTCTCTTCATCGATAAATCTATCCACCCACTTGTTCGTCCCCTCGTTCGTCTGCATATTCATCCATCCATCCACCCCCCCCCCCCCAACGTCCATAAAAAATACACTGTATTTATTGGTGTTTAAATGTGCGCAAATTTCAGTGACATTCTTAGTCCTCGCTAAATTTTTGCATCTCGCAGCACAACTATGTAATTTCCGGCAGACATTCTTGTAAGTGGATGATAAATAAAATTAGAGATTTTTCTTAAACGTTGGTTTTTATTCATAACAAAACTTTTGGATTAGAATCATTTGGATAAGAATAAGAACAGACATGACAAATCAGTCTTTACTTCGCTAGCACTATCGTGAAACCGCTCAAATAATATTCGTGCAAATCATGCAGGCTGACGACAATTCTTTTTCTGTCAAATGTTCTTTGTACCTCTCGAAGGAATTCCGTTTGTTTGTTTTACTATTGATTAAAGAGGAGTGCAAAATTGCAGTTACTTATTCTCGCAAGTAATAAATGTGTTGTAACAATCGTTCGTTTTCATCCTTATTTAAAAAAAAAAAAGGTAAAGAGTGTTGAGTTTGGCTTAAATGGCGCATGGGCACGATAACAGCCACTTGGCGCTCTTTTTTTTTTTTTTCCCATTATCTTACTTTGGGTTAATTTTCAGCTTTCAGATTCTAAGTAAAAGGCAAGGTAGTAATACAGGTTAAGACGAAAGACAGAGGCAAGAAATGCATCACAGTGACTCACATAAAAGCAGTGAATAAATATCAAATAACAAACATGATGGACATTTGTCACAACGCACCTCTAAAAATAATAATAGTACATGGTAAATGTACATGAATATCATTTCTCTGTGAGACAAAAAAAAAAAGTGAGATGATAAACATGGATGGGATAAAAAATTGAGCTTGGAATAAGTAAAATGTTGGATAAAGGATTTAAAATTCAGCCTTGCGTAAGACTTAACTCAAACAGGCTAAGACGCTTGCTGCCTTGCTTTTTGAATAATGTATTTAAGGTAAAGAAACCCTTTTAAGTTATTTCATGTTATATATTTTTAACTTATATTTTAAGTTATATTTTAAGTTATATATTTTAAAGTTATATTTTAAGTTATATATTTTTAAGTTATATTTTAAGTTATATATTTTTAAGTTATATTTTAAGTTATATATTTTTAAGTTATATTTTAAGTTATATATTTTTAAGTTATATTTTAAGTTATATATTTTTAAGTTATATTTTAAGTTATATATTTTTAAGTTATATTTTAAGTTATATATTTTTAAGTTATATTTTAAGTTATATATTTTTTTCCCCGTCCCGTAGTATTAGGTCCTTCGGGCTTATGTATTCCATAATAGTGTGAGTTCTATCCCTGATGGACAAACTTGGAGATATTCTTAAAGATGTTACAAATTACAGAATTTTGTGATTAAAATTTATTCTTAGTTTTGGAAGAAGACAAAACTGTCTTTGCTTGCATAAAAATGGTTGTTCTTGGCGAGCAATTAAACACACAAGAAGAAACTGTGCAGTGGGTAAAACTATGACGTAAGCGGTGCAGGATTTACACTTCGTGAGAGCCGAGACACAGGACAGCGAGACGAATCAACTCGCCATTTTCCGTCCGACGATTTGCGAGAGTTTCATCGATGTCAACAATGCAACAATACGCACCATTACCCTTCGTCATTGAACACAAAACACTGGTATCCACATCATTTATACGTGTGCAATTTGTGGACTTATAGTGGGAGAAGGAATGGTCCGTCTCGGTATTCCCTTCAATACATGATATCCCTAAAGTCCCCGCACTTCAATTTCGCAAGTTTCACTCCTTCACTTGACGCCAGACAAGGATTTCATAGAGTCAACATTGTCACCCAGGAAGTTACTTCTTCAAGTGATGCCACGATCTAGATGTTTTAAATGTTCAGACCCAGAAAAGGTGGCAGTTTCCGAAAATGTGATTCCACAATGGTGATAACACACCCGAAACTGTGATTCCGCAACACTTAAATGTGCTGCGCACTACACCCAGACCAGAAAAATGTTATGTTTTCACAGTAATCAGCTGTAAACATGGAGTGAGTGGATATTGAGCATAAAAAAACACACTTTATCATTATTATTGAGGATTTTTTAAAAAGGAAAAAAAAAAAGAAAGTATTTGAGAGATTGGTCATCGTTTCCCTAGCCCCATCACGAAACAGTGCAAGCGCCAATAGACTAAATTTAACCTTAAAGGAAAAAAAAAACGGTTTTACTTGAAACATATTCTTTATCATACATTTTTAGCTATGTAAACAAATATTATATTGTACTCCTCCTAATAAAAAAAAAAAGAAGAAAAAAAAAACGAATAAAATATATTATTTATTCAAGCAGTTCACAGAATCTGTTAGGAAAATGAAAAAGCTTCCATCTCCTGCGGTTGTGCTAATACACTTGAGCAGTTTCACGAAAGGTCAGCGATATGCCAACGTCTAAAAATTAATGATTGCTGTCCGAGGGTGCGCAGAGTTTCAGTGTCAACCAGACACATAATGAATATTGAAATTCTATCCGAGTGCATGAAAATGAATACAATGGCTTTAACCTTCGCAGTACGTTGTTAGAAATTAAGCATTGGCGTACGTCGTGGCCTCTAATAGACACCACACTCGTAAAGAACAATTTATTAAGATATCCTCATAAAGGTGTGATGTCTGTCAGAGCCCAGAAAGTAAGAGAAGGGAAATAAATAAATAACAAATAAATAAATAAATAGATAGATAAATAAATAAATGATAAAAAAATACATAAATAAATAAATAATTACGACGCGACAGTCCGTCTCCGTAACAGCGTCTTAAACAAATGACACAAATTTTCACTCTTAAAAAAGCAGTTTCATGGGCTTTTCTCAAATCTAGGAAAAAATTAGATAACCTATTGTGTTAGTGCAATAACTGAACGGCTTTGTTTCAGTGACGTCAGCGAAATTGTGGCTTTGACCGTCAGCACTTCTGAGTAAAAGTCTCCACACAGTGGAACCATTATACGATTCGTACACAGCACAGCATGGAGAAGTAAGCGAGACGTGAGCAAAATGGTTGTCGCACATTCTACTTCCGATTCGCTTACGTCTCGTCACTGCCCGAGAAAAGATACAATACACTTGAAGATGGATAGAAAGATAATGGATTCATGGATAAATAATAATATATAATAATAATAATAAAGATGACTTTATATAGCGCCCAATCCCAGCTGAGTCAGCTCTACTAGTAAGCGCTTAACAATTTATATAGCATGCATACAAATCACATAATATTAAGAGGATACAATATTCATACTTACACGCATTCCCTAGGCACATAATTTACATTAATTTTTTAATAATTCAAAGTACTTTCTGTAAAGTTATGCTTTGAGTCTGCTCTTGAATAGCAATAGCTCCAATCATGTGGAATGTTTTATGTCTGAAAGAATGTTATTCCAGACTAGAGGACCAAGCAAGGTGAAAGCTCTATCTCCACATTTCTTTGTGTTAAGTGTGAGGGATGGTAAGCATGTTTTTTCTGTGTTGATCTTAATGTTCTGGATGGCAAATAATTAATCAATCAGTAGTTCACTAATATAAGGTGGTGCTTGAGAACATTTTGGATGCAAGAGACAGAGAAGAGAGAGAGAGAGAGAGAGACAGACAGGGAGAGAGAGAGAGAGAGAGAGAGAGAGAGAGCGAGAGGGAGAGAGACAGGGAGAGAGAGAGAGACGGGGGAGAGAGAGAGAGACAGGGAGAGAGAGAGAGAGAGAAGGGGAGAGAGAGAGAGAGAGAGGGAGAGAGAGACAGGGGGAGAGAGAGAGAGAGAGGAGGAGAGAGAGAGAGAGAGAGAGAGAGGGGGGAGAGAGAGAGACAGGGGGGAGAGAGAGAGGGGAGAGAGAGAGAGAGAGAGAGAGAGAGAGAGAGAGAAATGGATATGCGTGTACGGGTGTGTGTTTGTGACATAGGGATTTATATATCCAATACTGTACGAAGTGAAATAAGTTTATCATCAATGCCCAGTTCCTCTCCAATTGCCTTCCATTGTCTACTTATATGTACTCTGTTAGAATAATTGTCTTCAGTTTTATCGCATAAGGGCTGCCTTTTTGGCACAGCCGCAATCAGAAGTTCATTTCCGTTTGTTGATTCCATCTTGTTTCATGTGTGTAGAGTGTAGAACCTAAATCTACTCGTCTGTGTACACACCACACCAAAAGCTGGGAGACAATCGGAACAAATTTTACTGCTGCACTAAAATGCTCTCGATACAAAACATCTATCGGGGCGTCAGCGAGACGACAATGTTAGTGAGGCGGATGCACTGTGGCGGCAATATTGAAAGAAAGAGGTATTCCCGTGTTACCGGTTGCTGTATGACAAGTTCATCGGGGTCAAGAGCTGGTATCGAGACGAAACTGCGTCTAAAATGGTTGCACTGTAACTTCAGGTCAGATAACTGGTATTTGTTCCGGATCCTGTGCGCATTATCTTGGTGCATATTCATTCTTTTCTTGGTAGAGGCAGTGCGTACCAAATTGTAATCCCACCAACCCTTCAGAAATCCTTTACAAATCTACATCGGATTGACGCAGGGATGCTGACGGGGTAGAAGTTGTTTCGGCCACGTTGCCAAAACACTTCCAATAGGACTTTTGTTACCAATGGACGTGTCAGAAAGTGGCCAACATTCGATGACACTATACGACCTAAGTTCTTATTTGTTCTATCTCCATTTCTGATTGAAATAAAAAAAAAAAAAAAAAGATATCTATTAGTATGTAGAAGAGGTAGACCTATTACAAATGCACACTTTGACTCTTGTTACAATGCTTTTTGGCATCATCAAGCTGTTTCAAAGTTCCGATTTAGTTTAACTCATCAAAATAATTAAAGCCGCAAATGTTATTTAACGTCGAATTTTTCAGTTGTGCAAAAAGTGGAGTTGGAAGGAACTAAAACTAAGGCCGCGATATAAGTCAACGATGTCACTGAGGCAAAATCAAGGCCTGCACTCTTCAACTCACAGGTCAGTCGCGCTTGTTCTATGTAATTTTCAGAACAGTTTCTTATTAATTATCAGGGAATAATTATTCGTGGTAAAAACTTATAATTATTGGCTATTTTAAATCAGCTCTGTATTTTACAGAAGTTGTTGGATAAAGAATGACAACAGAAACAACAACAAAAAAACAAGAAAAAGAGAGGTGTGCAGATGCCAAGTGCAGAAATCCTCCTAAAACAAAGACCTCAAGTCAAGCCGAAAACTATGTCTTGGCAGTAAGGAGTTAAAGAGAATATAAAGACAAAAACTAGAGACTTAGGCTGATGACACACTGAGCCAAGTCTTGATTTTGTGTCCGATATCGTTATTTATATATTTATTTATTTATTGAGTTAATGCGTCAAGTCTCTTGTTATTGATGTGGGGGGCAAGGTGGCCTGGAGGCAAGGTACTCACTTCTCATGCCGAAGGTACCGGGTTCGAATCCCGGTCGGTGCAGGCATGTTGGAAGTTTGAGATTTTTCTCATACTTTCCTTTCCCTGATCCTATGGTAGGTAGAATAGGGCACCCAGTCTTCTCGGATATGAACGAAACACTCGGAAGGCCCGTGTGTAGGTTGCGCACGTTAAAGATACCTTGGCAGTTGGAAATCGAAAAGAGCAGGCCGAACAGGCCACTGCTCGGGCAAAATTCTAAAAAGTAATCCCTACCACAACAAGAAAATAAAACCAAGAAAAGTGAGGTGTAAATGCCAAGGGCAGCGAACCTCCTTAAATAAAGGCCTAAACACGGTCTCTCAGTACTGACTTAAAACAATTTTGACGCTCCCAAACTAGTGACACAGCCTTGTGTCGATCTCGCTAGTGCGGAAGTCCCTGTTTAATTCCAGAGCCCATATCTCACATCAAGAACCGAGGTAAAACATACTTGACTCAGTGTCGCGACCCTAGTTCTTGTCTGTTCCAACTCCACTTTTTGCACAACTGAGAAATTCGAAGTTAAACGTTTGCCGCTTTAGTATTTATGATAAGGAATTACAATAAATCGGAACTGTGAAGCAGCTTGATAAGTGCCACAGCGCATTTTAAACAAGTGTCAAAGTGTGCATTTGTAATACCTCTTCTACATACTAAAAGATCTCCAGCTTTTCAGAAAATGTAGAACAGAACAAGCAAGAATGAAGGTCGCGGTGTGTAACTAGCCTGCAAACTAGAAAGAAGAAAGAACAGAACTTCGGGTTAACGAGGGAAAGATAATCCTGTCCGCGAGTTCCCTACACGAGCAGTATGATTTGCTCCCGTCTGTTGCAAATCTAATGATGTATTGTTCCGTGGATGGCGCCACTGGTGATGCCAGATTTTCAAGTTTACCCAAGAGAGTTTAAATCGCGGTGGTAGAGAGCGCCACTTAAGATTGCAGATCGCGTACAACCTGCGCCAAAATTATTGCCATATTTTGCTATTTGTTTTTGGCAAAAGAAAGCAAATAGTGAACCGTCCTAAGGTTTGTTTTGCTCCCTTCCGACCAAGCCGAACATTCATGTTCTCATCCCGGTTGTCATATCGTTACATAATGTCCTGGATTTAAAAAAGATAAAAATAAATTAGAAATGAATTTAAATTGCCCCAGTAAAGATGTTCTTATTGACTGGAAAATATCGTTGACCGCAATAGGGTCTTCGATTCTGTTTGGTTATTATTTCAAACTGAAAATTTTACAATGTGATCTCTAATGTTTTGTCGAGATATACGGTATCAATTCATTTTATCAATCTTGTGAAAGGTTTGCAGTATTATCTTTCCTGCCTTGTTGAAAATTGACAATATTATTATTACTTTTAAAAAATCTGATTTATCGAAGGTTTACAATCTATCTTGTTGAGGATTTACAAAATGATGTCTTTTTCTTTACAAGGTGATCCTTCTATCTATCAAAGATGTACAGTTCTACAATAAGATCCCTCACGTCGCTGCGAAAGTTTACAGTACCAAAATAATGATTTCTCCTTTTATGTCCAAGACTGTCTTGTCAAAGATTTACAATATTTCTTTCCTGTCTTTTCGAAGATTTACAGTATTATTATTTTTCTTCTGTTTTGTCGAAGATTTAATGTCTTGCCGAAGATTTTCTTTCCCCCTGCTTTGTGGAAGGTTCGTGGATTTACAGAAGATCTCTTCCCTTGTCAAAAGATGTGCAGTATTACGGTACGATCTCTCCTGCTTGACAAAGTTTTACTGTATTGCATCGGTTGTCTTGTCAACAAATTAAACAGACCGCACAGAAGTGTTTAGCTTTACAATACAAATTGCCCACATCCACTTTTCTGCTTGAACATTTGAAAACACAAGCGACCGGCTGTATTCTATTGTAAGGGGAGACAACTCTCAGGAAACGGAAGTCTTGTCAAGGGGAATAACCGACATCACACTCGTGTCTCGTGTCATCGTTAGAAAACAAGAGCAAACAAACCTATCATGTGACCTGACCAACTTCAGATACATGTCGAGCAGGCGCATCATTTCAAAGACAGCAAGATGGGACAGATATAAGAGAAGAGCTACCTTTGCTTCTACATACTTGTCCACAGCATCCGTTCGGCTCCCCTCCTCACCACTCTAAAGGCAAAGCGAGTTTTTCATACGTCATTGTCCGTAAAAACAGCGAAGAGGATGCTGTGGACAAGAGCAGTTATGTGTGATAAAGGTCCAACTAGTAGATACAACGTGCACGCCTATGCACATCGGTAAAGGTTGCAGCTGAGCACCCATAGATCGGTCTGTTTAATGAACGCCGAACGTGACATTTTTTAAATTTGGTAATGAAAATGTTTCAAATAAAAAAATAATATGTATGATATTATAATAAGGATTTAAAAAAAGAAAAAACGAAAAAACCATCTATATAAATATATAGTGATATGGATAACCATGGTAATAAAATAAAAGTGGCATTGTTACCTCAATTTCCCCTCATGTAACTATTAACCGGCTCAAGCAGATTTGGGTGAGTGTCCATCCATAATGTAAGTACGCTCGGAAGGGGGTGGGGGAGTAAGAAATGTGTATATTTGGGGGAGAATGGCTCTGTGAAATGCACGTGCGCTCATCAGTTGCAATAATGAATTAAAAAGTTTAGTTTTACTTATACTTTTTTTTTAACAAAATAAGACGTATGTATAGGTTCCGTTTATCAACACTTCATCTTTTCACAATAGCCGGAAAATGGGAACGTTTAGAAATGTGTATATAACACATCCCTCCCAAAAAAATAAAAAAAATCGAATGCAACAATCGAATGGTCAGTTCAAAACGCCATTTAACCTTTAGACAGAATTTCAAGGTTTTGTCATTTACGTTCAACATTTTAATGGCCGTACGTTATTAACAAGGGGCAAGTTTTTTTTGGGTTTTTTTTGGCGGGGGGGGGGGGAGGGGGCAGGGGGTAAACCCGAAGGTGTGAAAAGCGTTCAATGAGGGATTTGGGGAAGGCGTGAAAATCGCCAGAATCCATCATACGCACTTATAATGGATGGCCCTTTAAAATTGATGTAAACTTTGGGATAACATATTTTATTTTATGAAGTCTCGCCATTTCGTTCACGGCGACCAAAGTGTTTGATAAAGCTGATCTGAAGGAGACAAATGAGTTTCAAGCCAAGTAATCCTGTTTTCACCTTGATATAACATTGTGAGACACGGCAATAATTCCCGCAAAGAGTTACGCTATGTAGCTGATGTGAAGTAGGCGGGTGACATAATGATATTGTTGGCAAACACACACCGGGTAAGCAAATTAGCTGAAAGCGGAAGAAAGACCGATTTTCTTGAAGACAAACCAGGGAAGAAAGGTGTTCACCTCGGGCCTGGCTCCTCTTGTTGTCTTCATCTTGAAGGTATGAAGTTTGGTAGGGAGCTGAAAAGGAGGTGGGGCACAAGAGAGCGCGTACCAGAAGGGGCAGCCCAACTGACAATAGGATCTATGCTAACAAATTTAACTGCTGAGGCGGGCGCTCAACACATGAGACCGCGCGCTCCGGCGTGAGTGAAGCAACATCGTACAGGTTACAAGCCACCGCCGCTACGACAAAGCGCTTTAGGTAAAAATGATGTTCCTGGCGCGTGTGTGCAATCTATTCTTCTCACTCTTTTCCTCGGTCTCTTGTTTTCTTCAAGTTTTTTTTTCTTCCCCCTCTCTTCAACTCCTTTAAGATCCCCCCCCCCCCCCCCCAACCTTTTCTATTTCTAAACGGTCCCATTTTCCGGCTATTGTGAAAAGATGAAGTGTTGATAAACGGAACACGAGCTGAGGACTAATCAAACAATTGTGATCCTTCCCGTTTCTTGGTTTGTGGCTTTCTTTCTGTTTTTCCTTATTCTTTCGATCAGACAATGCGCTATTGTCTCAGAGGCCAGGTACCACACATGCGACCAGCGCTCCAAATCTATTGATTTGTACCAAAACTTGAATAGACGCGAGCATAATTGTTCCACAACTGCACTAGCAACGTCACGCACTACGGTATTTATCGTAACTCATCAGAGTTAATCCGACACTTTATATTATTGCTGAAATTATCTTTTTTAATATTCTCGCTACCGATGGAAATTGAATATTTTGTGAAAGAATTTTATTCATTTTGTGGTTTTTCGAGTAAAAAATCTAATTTAGGTAATTTCAATTGATTAGGACCGCAAAAGTTGTATTTTCTTGAAGGGTGCGCAAGGGTTGATTGTAATTTTGGCGCCATTATCTCCCCTTTCTTGCACCTGAGCCAGGTAAGCTATCGCCAAGGGTTGCGGTTCTCGGTGCAAGAATTGTTCGGCTAATTTGGGAGTCCTGATACCCCATTGTCTACAAAACTTCACAACTCTGGTTGTGGTGACTTTGCGGTTTGGTCCAATGAGGTAATTGCCTGCAGGTCGGCAGGTGAAAGAGCTTCTCTGAAATACGATTCAACGCTCTAGAATGTGAAGTGCCGCGGCATGAAACAGTATTAAATATAGGAATAGGATATGATTAATGTTTGTTACAGAGCAGTGCCTCGGGATCCTTACACTGTTCTTACTTCCTTTAATGTAATTTACCACACGTATTTTTAAAATATATAAATAAATAAATAAATAAATAAATAAATAAATAAATAAATCGTGACGTCAGTTCTTTTTTGGTTCCAACTTCACTTTTTGCACAACTGAGAAGTTCGCGGTGAAACGTTTGCGGCTTCAGTTATTATGATAGGGATTGGACTAAATCAGAACTGTGATACAGCTTGGCAAGTGCCACATTTTAAACAAGTGTCCAAGTGTGCAGTTGTTATACCTTTTCGGCATGTAAAAAATCTCCTTTTTTTTTCAGTAATTGTAAATTAAACAAACAAGAACTAAGGTCCCAAATAAATAAATAAATAGATAAACTACATGGCCGGCTACAATGTGGTAAGAGGTTGGAAGGCAAGTGGATTAGTTGGCTCAAAAGCTCAAGTCGTTGTTGACTCTCGTGGATGCTGTCTGTCTAGTTCTGATAAGTACATTGTATTAACTTCTTCCCTGGAGTCAAACGTTCATTTTTGGCCTTCCATTTAAATAATAATAATAACAACAAGAACAACAACAACAACAACAAAAACGCTAAAAAAACATAGCGATTCTCTCTTTGATGGCGATTTTACCTTGCCGAAGTCAAAATATTTAAACAGCAAAAACAAAAATTAAGAAATTAATAGAAAATAAATCTGTGAAGGAATTTTTGGTCATGCATTTTAGCACAACACATATTTCACCAATTAAATTTTTTGTTCTGATTTCTTTAGGCCTGGAATGGCGCTCGCTTTTTGTTTTTCAACGTCCACAGAACGGGAGAGTAACTAGTAAATAAATAAAAGAAAATAGAATTAGAACACACTGGAACCGTGGGAGGGCGAGAGCACAAGGAATCTTATGAGAAAGAGAACTTCCCGTCAAACAAGTGTTTCGGTGCTTACACTCTATGGGAGCAGTCCTTGTGTCTGTTATCCCTTGACTCTGCAAAATTAATAAGTTGGCGCAAAGAACACTCACAAGCATTCATGCACTGAGCAGAAACATGGATGAAGTTTCAACATAATTATGGTAGGGCAAATAATTGCAGATAGCCGATCAAACTCAACTTTTCACCAGGAGAAACTTCAGTATGAACACTGAACTTGCCGTGGAAATAATTGTCTTTTCTCTGTCTCAAAGGTTATCTCATACAAACCCCACTGAATCCCAACACCAAAACAGGAAGCTGTGTAAGGTGTAGCAGGACAATGGAATTGAAGTGGTTAGTTAAAGACCAGGGCTAAGTTATATTTGAGTCATTTCGAGAGAAAGCCAAAATAACTTTGGCCTGAACCTTATTCTCTTGCATTGGTGTGGCCTACTTTCAAATCAAACTCTCTCAGCGCTTGTTAACGATAGACAGATGATGAATACTATAAACAGATAGTCCCTTTTTTAAAACCTAGTTTCCACTGATATGCATAGTTTTAGCAAAATGTGACTTAACCTCGTTCTCTCAATAGCAGATAGCCAAACAAAATCAGATTTTCACAAGGATGAAGCTTAAACACACCGGCGCGTTATTTCTCCGCCTTAAAGTTTATCCCGTTCAAAACTCCCCAACAGAAGCTGCCACTGGCAAGGGGAGTCTCATGTCTCTACTAGGGGAACTTTGCAGAAATAGTAAGAATTCAAAGTAAGTAACAGCTGCGCGACTCTCTAATCTACAGAATAACCCCATTAGAGTAAATACACTGTGGGTCCGACGGACAGATCCGTGATGTTTCTAAAAAAAAAAAAAAGACTTTTTAAAATTTTCTGTGCATTTACCCAAAAAGGACAGATCCAATAATATAAAATTCCGCCGATTTCACCAAAGTTTAGTATATATGGCGTCTGTGACAGACAGACACACAGACAGGCAGACAGACAGACAGACAGACAGACAGACAGACAGACAGAGGGACGGACAGAGAGACAGACTGAAAGCCAGATAGAGAGGTAAATAGATAGATAGAGATAGATAGATAGATAGATAGATAGATAGATAGATAGATAGATAGAAAGATAGATAGATAGATAGATAGATAGATAGATAGATAGATAGATAGATAGATAGATAGATCGATAGATAGATAGATAAATAGACAGATATAGATATATAGATTTATGGATAGATAGAGATAGACAGATATAGATAGATAGATAGATAGATAGATAGATAGACAGACAGATAGATAGATAGATAGATAGATAGATAGATAGATAGATAGATAGATAGATAGATAGATAGATATAGATAGATAGATAGATAGATAGATAGATAGATAGATAGATAGATAGATAGATTATACCCCTTTACCAGCACCCTAACGCAGAACCATGAAGACATACCACAACATCACACCCATTCCCCACACCCACCCCACACCACCACCACACTATATTGTCCCCACGTCTGAAATGCCGACGGCGGTTTTTTCCTTTTCACTCCACGCAAACTACAAAGCCCCAGCGCTGGTGAGCTGCACACTGGCGCACATGTCACTTTGCATCTAACCACTCATTAGAGCACGAGAGAATTATCGGACTTGAGCTTTTGAGCACGTGCCACCGGGGGAAGAGATCTGCAACCCTCAGGAAGCACTCACTGTCCCCAGGTAACCCTTCACCCCCCCCCCTCACCTACCACTCCCAACCTGCCCTCTCACAAGTTAAACTTTTTTTCCCCCGTTCACCTCAATCCCCACCCCTCTCTGTTGTCCACGCCATATCCCCTTGGCTGAATTGCATTTGTGCAATCTGCATTAGCCATCTAGTGCGCAGACGAAAATTTCCAATCTCAGAACTTCTGAAATAATATGCTCAACTGATTTTAAATAGTCCGATTATTGTAAATATATATATATGTATTTGGAAATATTATTTGACAATAAACTTGGAAGAGTAAATGTACCAATGATGGAGCATTTTGGCTCCAGATGGCCTGTTTCAAATACGGTACACTTGGCGCCAGTAAAGCTAAACCCTGTGAATTGTTTCAATGCAATAGAGGCGAAATATTTCACTCTCACTTCACACCCTCCCCGTTTGTTTGTGTTTTTTCTCTCTCTCTCTCTTCCTCAAACCGAAAAAAAAAAAATCATTCTCCTTTTCTTAATGCAAAGACAAAATTAGTCCTGCTAAAAACCGATGATATTCTGACCATTAGTGATATCCAATCGAACAGGGAAAGATACAGAAAATCGTTTTTGTCCACCCTCCCCACTTCCCCGGCAATTCACCTGAACACGACACTGTAGCCAGGAGTGTTTGCCGTTTTGTTGTATGCGACATGTTGGCGATTTTTGAGGTTTTGTCATGAAAGTGGTTCTCTCACCCATGATTTCATTATGCATTAGTGTATTCCAATCGGTTAAAAACGTTTCGAGATAAGTGTTTGTGATGGAATGTTGTCCTCTGATTTCACACACCTCTTCAAAGTTTCGATTCTCATTGTCTCGAAAAGACAGTAGTGCACATACACCTATACCCGACGATATTAGCTGTATGTGTGCCATTTTTTTTTTGCTAAGGTTGCACATATTATTCCACTTCATGTTATAAGCCCGTTACTGAGTTATAAATATGTTTATGTAATGATGCGTTAGATATGCGTACCATGTATCCGGGTATAGAGCAAAATTGTTGTATCTCCAGGTTTATGAATGATGGGAGCTCACTGACTCGGAAATACCACAATAACTCATTTTTAAGGGAGATACAACAATACTGCTTCTCTGTAACTTGGAACTGGTTAGAGATAGCCTAATAACGAAAAAATTGCAAGAAGCAGTTTGTCATTATTACAATATTGCCATTATGAACCCCAATTCATAAACCTGGAGATACAACAATTTTGCTCTATATCCACGGTATGTGCTCTTAAACTCTGTGTGAAAGTGAAGTTCCCCATGAAATAATAACGTAATTCTTATCTTATCTTAAACTATTTTGAATACAAAAATACCGGTCTCAATTTTATTGTGATTTCTTACCATGCAGCCGTCCAGTAACTAGAGAGCTTCGCCAAGGTATGAGAGGTGCCAAGTTCAAATCTCTGTCAGGGTGAAGACCAACCGAAAAAATTTCTCACCGTGTTTTTACGGTATTCGCTCATCGGTGACTTGGAGAAGATACGAGGCGAATTAAAGTTGTAGTGCCTTGTTAGTGCTCGGAAAAAGCGAAGAGGGAGGGAAAGGAAAAAAGAAAGACAAATGATCAAGATGGGACTCGAACCTGCGACCTCTGCTACGGCTCCAACCGCCTTGCCAAGAAGAAAACAGGTCGCTTAAACGTTCGGCCACTCCGTCTCTCAAAAAAACAACAAAACGATCGCAGCCGAACTATCAAGCTGTGTCTCTTACTGGCTTGAGTATCCGCTAAGACCAAGCCCAATCGCGTCACCCCTCCCTCCCCCCCCCCCACCCTCCTTATTCTTTCTTTTCACCTGCTTGCCATTGAACAATCCAAACATCTAAGACAACGAATACAAGATGTATGTATGTCTCCGAGTTTTGAACAGAAGTGGCTTAGCAGCAACCCAAGCCTTGTCCTGGTCAAATCCTCAGTGCCCTTAGAATGGTCTTAGGATTCGGATATTCAGGGTCTGAGTTAGACCATGGGGCACTTTGGGCCCGGTGAACAGCACCAAATTTACATATCAAAATCCATTTATTGTAAGTAATTGGAACGCACCAGTTTCCCCTGAGTTCAAATATGGTCAAATTCGTGCGGTTATACGGGACACGGTGGTCTAGAGTCAAGGGCTCGCCTCTCATGCCGGAGGTACCGGGTTCGAATCCCTGTCGGTGCAGACATGTTGGAATTTGGGGATTTTTCTCATAGTTCCCTGTCCCTAATCCTATGGAAGGTAGGATCGAGCACCCAGTCTTCTGAGATAAGACGAAAAATTCGGAGGGTCCGTGTGCACGTTGCTCACGTTAAAGATACTTTGGCAAATGAAAATCGAAAAGAGCAGGCCGAACAAGCCGCTGCCCGGGAAAAATGAAATAAAATTTATCCCCACCAATCCCATCCATTTGATATATAAATTAAATTTTAAAAAACCACAACCGGACTCTCTTATGGAGACAGTGTGACTGTTATCATGCCATGTGGTAAATAATTATATCTTGTCACTTTTTCGAGCTAAAAAAATGTATCGGCAGAAATTCTTTATGATGATATAGCTCAGGGAAATGATAGCGGCAGGGGGTGGGTGCGGTAAGGTGGTGGAGGGCGGTTGAATTTGCTAACTTCAACCGGAAATTCTCAATGACCTTTAAGTTAATAATATGATTAACTAAGTGGCTGACAGACTGTCTGATTGACTGATTGATTAGTTAATTGATGATTAATGGTTTCATTGATTCATACATCCTTTCAATCATTCATTAGTCCATTCACCCACTTGCTATTTCATTCATTCATTCATTCAGTCAGTCAGTCATTCAGTCAATCAGTCAGTCATTCATTCAGTCAGCCAGTCGGTTAGTAACTCACTCACTCATTCATTCATTCATTCCCTCACTTACTCTCTCATTCATCCCAGATTCACGTAGTTCTCTTTTCACTCACTCTTTTATTCATTTATACATTCAATCATTCACTCTTCCACCCCCTCATCCATTCATTCATTCAATCATTCATTCGTTCACTCCCTCCTTCACTCATTCAACCAGCCAACTGGGCCATTCATCCAATTTGTCACCGGAAAGATTCCTTTCAAAACAGAATAGAAAACCACACAATTAAAAAAAAAAATGAAAGATAAAAAAAAAAGTATTCACTTTCCATCGTTTCGAGCCAAGTACCGTGCAAAAATTACCCCCACAACTTAACGGCAAATTGCTTCTGTTCTTCATCTTCTTCGTCTGCGTCTCACCGGCTTCTACGCGCTCGACAAGTTCCCTCAACAACGGTGAAGAAGAGGCGGAGACGCCCGATTGAAAGCTCGTTTCATGCTACAAAGGCCTACATGTAATTTGCGCGTTCAAGGAGCCCGGCCCCCCTGCTGTTTGACATATGCTGCCGATTATTCATGCCCCCTTCCCGTAATCGTTGCGTAGTGTGAGGAGAGCAAACAAGGTGTGGTCGGGGCTTGGCGTCGGAACCTGAAGCAGGACAGTTCTCCGACTACCCAGTTCCAGTGGCGTACCCTGGATTGTCAGCGCCTGGGACAAGGTGAGTATTGCAATCCCCGTGGACCGCTAGCCCTCTCTGGGTCCCTTCCATCAGGCTAGTTTTGAACCCCTTAGTGGTCTTGTCCACAGCATCCGCTCCGATATTTTTAAGGAAAATGACGCGTGAAAAACTTTCTTTGCCTCTAAAGCGGTCTGGAGAGGGCCGGAACGGATGCTATGGACAAGTATACAGAGCTAAAGCGTGTTTTACGTCATTGTCTGCAAAAATAGAGGAGCAGAGCGGACGCTGTAGACACGAGCAGTTACCCACCACCCCAAAAGCACATGAACTGATGACATCACTATGGTGTAATTACAGTAAAGTGCATTTAATGCTAGTATCCTCAAATTCACTTAAAATTCGCCTGCTTTTAATAACGTGTGCAAATTTTTACAATAACGGTATTGAAATCTACATTGACCTCTCTCTCAATCGACAGTCTTGCTTCTTCTTCTTCTTCTTTCGTTCACCAATCTAAATCTGCAGATTTGTTCTTTTAAGAAAATCTATGGTTTTCTGCAGTTCTGGCAGAGCACCATAGAGTTTGATATTCAGGTCTTGCTAGATTGCTCAGTCTTTCTTGACTCATTGTAGATCTTTGATACGTTTTGACTAAACTTTTTTCACAACTGGCAGTTGAAACAGTTGGTAGTTTTGAAATTTTGAGCCCCGAAGAATTTTTGGGTCTGGGGCAACCGCCCCTGTCACCCCGCCCACGGTACGCCACTGATCAGATCCATTCACCAGCACGACTAGCGCTCACGGAGAAGTAGATACAGACCACTTGCGCTCATCAGTGACACAGAAAAAGCATCCGTCGACACGGAGGTTTTGAACCAAGGATCTTTTTTCTCCCCTCTCACCGTATAAAGTAATGCCTGCCACCTTACGCCGGTGAAGACACTGCGGGGATTTTTCGCGGGGAGACGAGAAAAGAAAAACTTGACGCAAGAGCACTTAAGGCGGAAGTTTTTTGTGCAAAATTGCAACGTTAGAAACGAGCTTGTACGGTAGTCGGAATTGTTGAATTCATCTTTCTGAACGCGGCGTGCAATTTCTAGTTCTCCTGCTTCATTTTGTCAAAAGATGAGAACTGAGGCCCTTTTGACCTGAAGCCGCCTTCTCAATCTCTCTCCCTCGCCCCTCTAATTTTTTTTCTTCCTTTCCCACGTTCCATTTTCCTCTCTGCAACATTCTGTATCAAATGTATGGAAGAGAATTAATAACATATTTAATTATGTGAAAAATAGGTCAAACGGTGTAGTTCTTCTCTGACATAATTGTCACATGACAACCTTCATGTCATATACTTTTATGATTCCTTGGATAAATAGTTACGCCTTGTCAGTTTTTCTTTACTTACAACATACAAAATATCTATAATCATTCTCAGAAATAACTTGAATTGCTTTTCTTCCACTTTTTGCGATGTCTTAACATTCTCATAAGAAGAAGAAAAACAACAAAAGACATAAATCATTAAGGCGTCATCGAAAAAGTAATTTTTTATATTTTTTTTTCAAGAAAAAGTTAAAGAAAAATCAAGGAGAAAAAAACAAGAAAGATGTAGGATTACAATGTACCTGAAAACGGAACCCAGGCTATGTATCACTGAGACAGTCTAGTAGTTCATGCAAAATGCTTCTTATGGTTTTAAAACATGAAGGCTTTATCGTGGATATCTACTGCTCTCAGGTATATGAACGGTCAAACGCTTGGACTAGGCGGAGGGAGAAGAGAGAAGGGGTTGACGCCGTGTGTGGAGCGTACGTATGAGGAACAGGACGGATATGCGTGTGTTAAAAGTCGCCAAAATCGAGCTTACATACTTTATGGATAGCCCCTTACTAAATTAAAATGACTTGTTAAATACATAAATTCCATTTACCTTAGCGACGAGTTTTATTCTGCATTGATGCTGCGTTTTTCTGTTGCACTTGTATAGCAAACCCCTCGACAAAGATAAAAGGGTCTCAGGCGTTGTTTTTTTTTCCTTCATCAAGTCCCAGGCCTTTTCCCTAATACCATAAAGGGATCAAGTTCAGAATTCTTCTGTAAAATAAAAGCAACAGAAAAAAAAAAGGAACTAGATTAGAACACAATCATGGCCGTGATTGACGATCTACGTTACGTTGCTAAAACAAAAAAAGGTCATGGCATACAGTCAATAATCTATACAAAGCAACCCCAGCGTGTAAACTATACTATTTTCATGCTCAGTGGTGTATGACAAAAGGCGAGATCTTTAGAGCCAAAGGTATATTTCAGGGCTAAGAAGTCCTTTTTGGACTCGAGGAGTCAGCCAGAAGAAGGAAACAAGGAGGACAAGAACAAGTGAAAGAAAAGAAAAAAAGAAGTGACAATGCTCTCAGCACAAAACCCCCAATAATAAGAATCTAAAACAAACAAGCGTAGGGAGAAGAATGAATTTTGAGTTTCGATTTGAGTTTGGGTTTAATCGACCGTAGGCACGATAATGGTGCCTTTGCGCCGTTCACGGTTTTAGGGATAGTTTACTGTGGCTTGATTCTCTCAGCATCATCAGTTAAAATTCACAAATAAAATAAAGAGATATTCCAGTATCAAATTGTTTTATCTGCAAAGTTCTCATAATGCATTTTCGTAAAACTCCAGAAGGAAATTTGTAAATGTGCAAAAAATCTTCAATTCAACTTGTAGGTTTTCGGCTTCTTTCAGAAAGGACAAAATTCGCCGTGGGCCTATTCTTTCGTGAATTCGCACGCAGAGCGCCTTCTTCATATAGGCGTGAAACCGCACATTCCACATTGTGACAGCTTCATAAATGCTACTCACAATTCTCCTCTGCAATACAAGTTTTCCCTTTCATTGCCGTTTTAAGAGCATCGACCACAAAGTGGCGTAAGTTGTCTGTTGTAACCAAAGCATTATTGTCCCCATTTAACACGTGCACCCGCTCGAGTGAGCGTACACTTTCTGCATGTCTGAACAGAGAAAACGTGTGCACTTTCGCAAATTTCCTCCAAGTTTTTGCTGCGATGTAACACCCGTTCCCCGTTTATTCAGTGCAATATCAAAGACGAGAATTGTGTCCCCGTGGAGTCGAAGGCGAATGAATACCATAAGAACAAGGCTAGAAATTAATTAGTTTGGACCCCCTCCCGGAGCAGGATTTGAACCTAAGACTTTTTGCACTAGGGTCAAGTAGTCTATCCATCAGGCCTCGGCATTGGTCCTTTCTTTTTCCGAAACGAAATCGCACTTCAGCTTGATGTCTCTTCTTCTACTTTATCTTCTCCTTTTTCGTCGTTGCAGTTGTTTGCTCGTCTTATCAGTGTCTAAGGAAAGTAGACATAATGTGAATGTAAGACAGGTTTGTGGGGGAAAGAAAAAGTATGTAGCAAAGCATCGCATAAGAAATAATACAGAAACAATACAACAAAACGCCAAAGGACAAGACAAGATACACCAAACTGTATGTTTGTATTACCTTTGTCAAGGGAACAAAATTTGTCATAGGATGGAAAATTGAACCAAAAAGAAATCCGAACAAAGAGCAAAAAATGTAGAATATAAAACCAATACGACTAGGTCTACTTAACTCCGAGTTCAGACTTGGATTTTCGGAGAGCAGCATGTCAGTTAGTGAATGGAAGCTTGAAGTTATTCTAATAACCGTAAGCTCGTGCAGAGGTTCTTCATTTTATTTTATTTTTGGGGGGCGGGGGCGGGGGAGGGGGTGTGAAGCCAGGAGTATTAACTCATTCCCTACGGTAACATTTGTGGATGTGGATGGGAACTCTCAACACTATCCCATTTGAATTTTAGACGTAGTTCAAAGATGTTTTTTCTTTCACTCAGTATATACGCAAGACCCAATAATACATTAGACATCAAAGTAATGGATAATCAACGAACCAGGATGGGATTCAGTATTTAAAGACTTGGGCTTAGATGTTTGTGCTGCCAAATCGGTGTCCACTCGAGCCGCATATTTGGCTTACTGTAGCCAAGTGAAAATCGGCGAGCCAAATAATTCGGCTTACTGTAGTGACTGGGTTAAAAGTATGCATGTGGGGTTTGAGGGGTGACGAGTTTGGTATAATCGAACGTACATACTTCGAGGATGGCCCCTTGGGTGAAATACTCATCTTCTTCATGGCGGGTATAGAACAAAATTGTTGTATCTCCAGGTTTATGAATTGGGGTTCATAATGGCAATACTGTAATAATGTCAAACTGCTTCTTGCAATTTTTTCGTTATTCCGCTATCTTTAACTAGTTCCAAGTTACAGAGAAGCAGTATTGTTGTATCTCCCTTAAGAATGCGATCATTGAGAGTAATATAGTGGTGTTTCCGAGACAGCTCCCATTATCCATAAACCTGGAGATACAACAATTTTGCTCCATACCCGCGTCATCAGCTCACACAACTGTTCCCAATTTCGAGTACAAGATGCAGTGATCACCAGCCTGTGACCCCATGAAACTACTTATCTATTACCCTGACATAATGGAGTACTTTTTCCCGACCATTTAACTGTACGATTTTTACTGAGTTGCAGTCGGGAGGGGGGCGTGTCACGAATGAGCCTGTGCTATTCAAACTGTGTCAGTATAATTGCTGTTTTGGGTGTGTGAAGGGGTTTTCACAGAGCTGGACATGAGGATGATGTTGAAGGGCCCTAGTGGTAAATGAAGTAGATGTCGTTTCTTTGACTGTGTGATTTGACATAGAAAGTGCCAGTGTGTTGTGTGGAATTGAAGTTTATAATACAATTGGATGTGTCAGGGGAGAATTGGTGTTTTTTGTCTGGATCCGTATTGGTGATGTAAACATTGTGTGCGGATGGATGGATGGATGGATGGATGGATGGATGGATGGATGGATGGATGGATGGATGGATGGGTGGGTGGATGGATGGATGGATGGATGGATGGATGGGTGGATGGATGGATGGATGGATGGATGGATGGGTGGATGGATGGATGGATGGATGGATGGATGGGAGGAGGGGAGGGGGGCAAAATGAAGGAAGACGAGAGTGTGAAAGGATGGATGAATGGAGAGACGGGTGGATGGATGGCTGGATGGATGGACGGAGGGAGGGCGGAAAGGCAGAATGAGTGGAGAGGAGAGGTGTGAAGTTAAGGGTGGATGGATGGGTGGATAGAGGTAATTGAATACATGGGTGGATGATTGGATGGATGAACGGATAAATGACAGGGAAGAAGGTGGGACAAGAGGCTTGATGGACTGATGGATGGAGGAACGGACGAATAACAGGCTGACAGACTCACAAAACCATGAACGAGAATGAATTAAGGATGGACAGATCTGAATGGGGACTAAGACTATAATTATCATTACACATGTGTGTCTACATACACATTCCCAGAAACTACCGGTGGAGCGCTGAGTTTTCTCATTTCTACAGTTGCACAAACTGATTCCTTCGCCACAGTCACCGGTGTAGCAGGACTGTGGGGAACATCTTTAACAGACTGTTGTACTTCTTGCTGTTTTGTTTTGGCCTCTCTCTCTCCCTCTCTCCCTCACCCCCCCCGTTTCTCTCTCTCCCTCCCCCCTCCCCCCGTTTCTCTCTCTCCCTCCCCCCTCCCCCCGTTTCTCTCTCTCCCTTCGTTCGTTGTCAGTGTTTCAGCCAGTTCTTTGTTTTTATTTGTTTTTCGTTTTTAAAATCTTTTTTCTTTCTTTTCCATTCATTTTGTTCTTTCTTTCTTGTTTTTCTTTCACTGTCATTTACGGCTGTCATTCTTTTGAAATGTTTTTTTTGATTTTACTCCATTTGTTCCTTTCGGTTTTTGTCTTTCTCCCCCCCCCCCCCCCCATATTCTCCCCTCACCCCGCCCCCATTTTTTTCCAGTTGTCATTTGCTCTTTCTTTTAAAACAGTTATCTCCCTCATCTTACCAGTTTTTAAAAAATTATTTCTTCATGTTTACCCCCCCCCCCCAATTCTCGTAAAACAATTTTCACCCTTTCCCCCCCCTCTTCCCATCCACAACTAAATCAACTGAATTCAATCGGATATTACGGATAAGATATAACTTTACGACTCTGTAGACCAGTTAGGAAGGGATAGGTTAAGATAGAATAAATCAGTTAATAATCCAGAGTTCATTATAGTCATTAATACTTTTTGCCTTTTCATTATTACTTTGTATAGCGAAAAAAAAAGTAGAACAAGCATGGAAAATTAAAAAAAAAACCAAGAGTAATTTAAAAAGAAAGGAAAAAAATTGTAGAGATAAGATAATGACATTTTTTCGTTTCTTACAGGAAGCCAAACGAACCCGGAAGGCAAAGCCAAAGTTCAGAGGTCGCTAAAGTTCAGGGCCTCCAGGGGTCGTCATTGATTCGTGATTTTCTTACGTTTGTTTGTTTGTTCTACTGTGGCCGCCAGTTCATATCTCTCACTCTCATTGTCACATTTGTTTGGCTTGAGTTAGTACCGTCACCCACACACTCTATAGACCAGCATCAAATTGGCCAGAAAAAAAAAACCCAGACAAACTGCGAATTAAACGGTTGGTGCGCCTCGGGGGTTAACTGGTAACAAAGACGGCTGGCCCGACTTTTTCTCATGTTACAACCAGAAGTTCGAAACGTCTGGCTCAGATTTCAAGGCCGAATCCGTTGTTTTCTCAATGTTGCAGTGCTTCCTGGCAATGGCTGTTAGTCGATTCATTGGAATGGATTGGCCAGTTAGAAACAAACACAGCAATTAGCTTGTTTATTTCCATTTACAAGTGTCAGATTTCCACATCCGGCGCTATGGAACACGAGAATGGTCGCAGATTCTTTGGCGAGTTCATTGTTAAAAACCTGGCAGTTTCATACCCGTACTTTTGCCAGGTATTGTGTCGTCTTAGTTAAATACAACAAAAGATGTGCACTATATCTGTGACTGGAAATCTGGGAAGGCAGATCTGCATTTCACCGTTCTGAACTTCTGAATTTGCGGGAAGACTTCCGTACCATCAACCCACCTAGTCAGTCCCTAACCCTAAACCTATTCCTAACCCTGTCCCCATCCTCAACCCAAGATTTAATCCCATCCCTAATCCTAAACCTGTTTCTAACCCTGTCCGTATCCTTAACCCTAAAAATATCTCCGATTCTACCTCTCACCCTTTCAACAAGAAAACAATCAGAAAATATTGAGACAGACTCTAAAAGAACTGGTAAGCGATCAAAGTGGTCCAGACATAAGGAACTCTTTCCTAATTGTATTATCATGGAGTTTTACGCCTCTTTTCAACTCAGTTTGGGCGAAATTAGAGACAACCCTTCAACACCCCCTCCGAGCCTGATTCGAACACAGGATCCCTTGCACAAGAGTTCTAACCACTGGGACCCCAGAATAAAATTTCAATTACTATGCATAACTCAAACTCGAAATCCAACTACCTTTCACTTAGCTATAATGGAGCTAGGATATCATTGTGAGACTGGAAACATGACGTCACTGTTAACTCCAAAGCCTTTATCCATGACGTACATTTTTGACGTCGTATTAAATGTCACGCAGGCGTCTTGAAGAAGTCGTGCTTACCTTTCATTTCCACGGTGCGTTTTTCTACATCTACGATGAAAGTGCCCGTTATGAAATAGTAGTATGCTATTCCAAAATCACGCACGTCTTCTGCACTGACAGTTTCGGTCCCTAACACGTACGTAAAACTCACGATGGAAGAAAGATGTGTGCAGGCTCGCGCCATGTTTGTACACAAGCCATTTGAGATTCATACATACGTGTTGCGATAAAACTGAGTGTAACTTTCTTATTTATCGAGAACAAAGTAATCAAGAATGAAAATGATTCCACATCCTTCTGGCAATTCATTCAAACTGTTGGACTGGTCGAAATTGTCACGAGTGGAGTGAGTGCAATTAAGGGGATTGCGACAGAGCGGGTGTAGAGTAAGGACTCACAGTAGACAGCAAGTTAAGCGTGCTGTTGTGAGTAGTAGTGGGGCGGGGTCTGAAGGAGGCGAAAGCGCTGTATAACTATCACTGCAAGTTAGAAGGTCCTAGGGATCGGACGTGTGAATAAAAGCCCATCGGGCGGACATAAAGGGGAAGCAGTCGAGAAGACTAGTGAGAGTCTTTCCAGTTATGACTGGTATGTAGAATGTTGATTGATTATTATGATTGATGTATTATATTATATTCGTCTATTACCATGATGTGAATAAGTATATGTGAGGAATGTGGAAGTCCGTGATATTGGATATAGCAATGTGCGCCATGAGCGATAGATGAAAGTGAGTTCATGGATTTGTAGCGCGAGTGAGTAGTGTGTACTCCGCTGGAAGTGTGTTACCGTAAGATGTGTGGTGAGTGAAAGGTGAACTAGTGTGTGTACGTTTCATGGGTTGTAAGGAGAGGTGGAGTGAATAGAAATGGTAGGGTATTATACCAATGTAATGTTATTCTTGTAGGTGTCGGGGACGGGCCGCAGAGCCACCTCGATGAGCACAGGGGATAGGCCAGCATAGGGCCGGAGGCCACACATAGGCCAGAAGTGAGGCTGTCAGTGCAGGACAGTAGAGGCACATAAAGTCGTGGCAGTCAGGCCACGGACAGGGACGTAGATATGAGAGTGAATGAGAGACTATATTGTTGCCATGTTGATAGGCTAGTGAACTGATACTATGTTGTTGCCATGTTGATGGCTATGGAAATAATAATGTGTTATTGCCCTGCGGAGGTGCTAGGGGAGTGTTAAGGGGTATGACAGTAGGAAGGGGATATTGAGAGACTGCGGTGCCAGTAACTTATTAATGTACTATTAAGACCCTGAGGGGAGAGGCTGAGGCCGAAGTGCCTTTAGGAGTAACTACCGGATTGTGGATCCGAGGGAGCGTGTGTGTGAGAATAAGGCCGTTGTACGGCAGTCATTCAATAATATAATATATGTAATTGCGCTATTATATGTATAATTATGTTTAATAAATGTGTGAGTCTGATGGATTGTTCTGTTAAGTGTTAACTTGTTTGTTCGTGATTGTTGTCCTGTCATAACTTATTACATCTCCCAGTCTGGGATTTGTGACATTGGGGGCTCGTCCATTGTGACTCGTCCATTTTCGTAATATTTAGTTGTAGTTAGTTAGTAGGTAATTGTGCTGTCTTGTCCGTTGGATGAATGGACATTTCATGATAGGATTTATGTATAATAATGAATGTATATTGATGCATGTATTGCTATGAGTAGGTATTAATTTGTATTTAAACTTTCCAGAGTGTGTGCGTGCAGCCTGAGGAGACGAGCAGCCAGAGCTCCGATTAAAGGGAGGAGTTTTACTCAAAATTTTGAAAGTTAAGTGAAAGTCAAAGTTTTGTGCCCTGGATTGTGGGCTGTTCCTTTAATCTGTCTTTTTCCCTGTTTTTGCTGTTTTTGTTGTCGTTATAGGTTATACGGGCGGTGGCGCGGGTTTGCTGTGTTGAACTTAGTTTATCCTTTTAAAAAGGTGTGGTAAACTTTGGAACTTCGTTCATCACAGTGACCAGTTCTGTAGGGACCTGTATTTTTGTTTAGATTGTAGCGTTCTATCTTCCTCGTTGTTTTAGGAAGACGTTTCTCTTGTCCCTCTTCTACCTTTCTGTAGATACGTTCTTTTTTTTCAGACTCTGTTCTTGTTCGTACCTTGTTGTGTAATCGGCGTAGTAGGTTGCATTTTTTTTTCCATTATAGTTTTTTTTTGTAGAAGCTTTGTCCTAGTCTGGTTCGTTGTCCTTGACGTACTTGTGGTCCTTCTACTGTATTTCTTCATTCTTGTCGTTTCTATTTTCTTTTATAATTAATAGTGCATGCATTTTGTAGATGTAGAATTAGTTTTGCTGTAAAGGTAAATTTCTGAATTGTATTCTGAATTGGGTATTGTTATATCTGGTGTGATCTCAGGTCTCTGGTCGTGTCGTTAGTTATCATACCGACAGGTTAGCCGTTTTTTTTAAATACATACCATAACCATAAATCTGTGAAATGGCGGAACTCCAACAACTAATGAAGTTGGGTAAGGAACTTGGCCTGGAGGGAGAGGAGCTACGCGGCTGGATTAAAGAACAGCAGGCGGATTTGCGCGATGAGCGTGCTAAGGATAGAGAGCGAGAAAAAGAGGCTCAAGAGCGACAGAGAGAAGAGGAAAGAGAGGCTAAGGCTCAGCAACAGGAGAGAGAGGCTAAGGATAAGGAAGAGGAAAGAGAGTTTAAGTTGAAGGAGTTAGAGGCTCAGCAACAGGAAAGGGAGTTTAAGTTAAAGGAGTTAGAAGCTCAGCGACAGGAGAGACAGGATAGGGAGCAGGAAAGGGAGATAAGGTTAAAGGAGATAGAGGCGCAAGTGAAGATCGCCGAGTTGGAAATCAAAAAGAATGCACCAACAGAAACAGTTGAGCGGCAGGTACACAATAAAGGTGGCGTTAGGATTAAGCTCCCTACGTTCGACGACCGGAAGGACGACATAGACGCCTTCCTTTACAGGTTCGAGCTGAACGCACAATTGCAATGGGGGGAAAATAAGGAATTATGGGCCACGTACCTGGCATCGCTATTGCAGGGGCGAGCGTTAACCTACTTTAAAGAGCTACAGCGCGAAGACGTGCAAGACTACGATAAGCTGAAGGCTTTGCTGCTTCGCCGATTTGCGCGTACCGAGGAATATTTCCGGGAGCAGTTTAGGCGAGCACGTGCAGACACCAGGGAGGACTTTGCTGCCTTCGTCGCGAGACTAACGGAGTATTTCGCGAACTGGGTAGACCTGGCGCATGTGGGCACGGATTTCGCTAAACTGAAAGACTTAATGATCCGTGACCAGCTGTACGCGTCGTGCCACAAAGATCTGGTGGCTTTCCTGAAAGAGAACGAACCCGCGACGGTGCAGGAGGCGTCTAAGTTGGCGGAGGCATACCGTACGGCGCATCCGTCCAAACCAGTCGCCAGGGCGTACGTCCAAGATGCTGGGTACGTCGCCGTTGTCGAGGGGTCGCCGGCAGGACTTGGGGACAGGTCGCGTCAGCGTGGTGCCTATAGCGGGCAAGCCCAGGGGCAGCGTAGGGGCTATCACCAATCACCGGCATATGGATCCGGTAAGTTTGACCGAGCAGGAGGGCTAGGTCGCGGTAATGGCCGGGGGCGAATTGTGACCTTTGCCGATGACCGACGGCATAGGGACTCTAGTTCCGGTCGCGATGGGTCACGGGGACCCAGGCCTAGAGCAGCACAGGGAGCGGAGTGTTGGACTTGCGGACGCGTGGGTCACTTTTCACGCGAGTGTAGGGCCGCGAAGTGTTGGAACTGCGGTAGAGCGGATCACATCAGCGTGAACTGCCCTGCAGGTAGGATAGCGGCGAACGTGGACAGTGGCTCCAGTCCATGCTCCCCAAATAAATTTCATCATGCGGCTGCGTGTGTTACATCGGACAACGGAGGCGGACAGTATTCTAAGTGTCCCAGTTGTGAGAAGTTATTATCTTCCGGTGTTTTACCTTGTGGGAGAAAGATCCCCGTTATAAATTCATGTCATACAGGAGGTGGTCTTAGGGTTTATCCGGGGTTTGTTGGGGACGAACCGGTCTCGGTTTTACGAGATACAGGATCTACCGTTGTGGGAGTGCATAGAGACTGCATTCGGGATTCACAGCTTACAGGTGAGACTGTCCCGTGCATCCAATTTTCGGGGGCCATTGAGAAATTACCCATGGCAAAAATAATGATAGATACACCTTTCCTTAGCGGGGAAGTCGAAGCAGTCGTTGGTTGTTTTCCAGGCGCCCAGCTCATCATTGGGAATGTATCGCGGGTAGGTTCCCCTTCCGATGAGAACGTGCAAGCATGGTCGCAATCAAAAGGTATTGACTTTTGCGCCGCGGTCGAAACACGCCGACGGGTAGCCGATAAAGACAAGATTAGACCTTTGGCTACGCCAGCGGTCAACCTAGATATCACGCCAGAGCGCTTGGCGAAATTACAAAGGGAGGACCCATCATTAAACCCATGCTTTGGGGAGGCGCGAACCGAGAAAACGAGGAGATATAAGAACGGGTCATCTTCTTTTTTTGTTCAGGCGGGCATTCTGTTCCGTAAGTATGTAACGGTGTCCTCAATTTTAAAGCAGGTCGTTGTGCCAGCGTTGCTGATCGCAACAGTATTGCATTTGGCACATGATGTCCCATTAGCGGGTCATATGGGGATAGCTAGAACCAAAGAAAGGGTTCTTAAAAATTTTTACTGGCCATCGATCCACAGAGATGTGCAGGTCTATTGTAAGACGTGCAGTGCGTGCCAAAAGACGACGCATAAGGGTCGTACACCCCAGGCCCCTCTTCAGAAGATCCCCACGGTCTCGGAACCGTTTAAAAAGGTCTCGATAGACCTTGTTGGCCCCATTCACCCAGCGACCGATAGGGGGAATCGATTTTTCTTAGCGGTCATATGTAATGCTACGAGATGGCCAGAGGCGGTTCCTCTGCGGACCATAACGTCTGAGGCAGTCGCGGAAGCGTTGTTTGCAATTTTCGCTAGGGTAGGAATACCAGAGCAAATTCTGTCTGATAGGGGCGCGCAATTTACGTCGCAGATGATGAAGGAATTGTTCCGCTTATTCAGTATACAACCCATCACTACCACCCCTTATCATCCGCAGGCTAATGGCATGTGCGAGAGATTGAACTCGACGTTAAAGTCGATGCTGCGTAAGGTAGCTGCTGATCGCCCTAAAGATTGGGATAGATATATCCCTGCAGTGTTATTCGCGTACAGAGAGGTACGGCAGGAGTCAACGGGATTCTCGCCGTTCGAAATGATGTACGGTCGTAGTCCTAGGGGCCCAACTGATGTTCTTCGGGACATGATGACGTCGCCATCATCGGGAGACGATGAGCAGATTTCGGTGTTTCAGTACCTTGTTGATTTAAGAGAAAGACTATCTGCAGCGCGCACTATAGCAGAAGAAGCGTCTAGTATCGCTTCGAAAAGAGCAAAAGACTATAAAGATAGAGGGTCCAAACTGAGAATTTTTAAGCCAGGAGACAAGGTTCTGCTGTTGTTACCTACGGACCATAATAAGTTATTGATGACATGGAAAGGCCCTTATGTTATTGAGCGAGTTGTTTCAAAGGTAGATTACGCTATCCACATTGATGGAGCGAGTAAGGTTTTCCATGTTAACATGCTACAGAGATTTTATGAGAGACCACAGTATCTGTGTGCACAGACAAGACCAGAGGAGACTGTCTTCTCTATTGCTTGTACGGGGGTCGTAGACCAGTTGGACTGTGACGTAAGCGACACCGAGGCGCAGGAGGAGTTACAAATTCAATTGCCGGAGTTAACTCCGACACAAGGTTACAGGGACGTAAAAATTAACCCTGACCTTACGAGTTCAAGGAGTAGGGAACTTGAGACCCTGTTAGCGTCATTTCCGGATGTTGTTACGGATTTGCCGGGTCGCACTACGGCGATCCAGCACCAAATAAAGTTGACTTCGGATAAGCCAGTATTTCTTAGACCGTATCCGTTGCCTTTTTCTTCGAGAGATAGAGTCATAAAGGAAGTTGAGTCGATGTTGAAGTTAGATGTGATAGAACCATCAACATCGCCGTATTCATCACCCATCGTCCTCGTGAAGAAACTTGATGGATCGGTGCGGTTCTGTATTGATTTTCGAAGATTGAACACTATTACGGTAGGCGATAGGGAGCCTATTCCGTTTCAGGAGGAATTAATAGCTTCATTGGCCGGGTCCACGTGGTTTTCCAAGATAGATTTGACGAAAGGGTATTGGGAAATCCCGCTTACTGAGGAGTCTAAACAATACACGGCGTTCCAAACGCCCATTGGATTATTCCAATTTAAGGTCATGCCATTTGGGTTGGTAAACGCACCAGCGACGTTTGCACGATTAATGAGATTGGTGTTGAAGGACATACCTAATGTCGTGTCATTCTTTGATGATATAGCATGCCATACGTCGACATGGTCTGATCATATTCAGACACTAACAGTAATTTTTCAACGATTACGCCATTTTGGGTTAACTGCTAAACCCGCAAAGATGGATTTGGCATGTCCAGAGATAATATTCTTAGGACATATTGTGGGTAGAGGTGTTCAGAGACCTGAAGAAACAAAAATTGACAAGTTAGTAGGGTTGCAAATCCCTAAAACAAAGAAACAAGTCAGAAGCTTAGTGGGAATTTTAAATTATTACAGAAAGTTCATTCCAAATTTTTCCTCCTTGTCATCTTCTCTTACTGACCTTACTAAGAAGGGACAACCCGATAAGGTCCAGTGGACGTCTGAATGTCAGACAGCATTTGATAATTTGGTGACAGCGTTATCATCGTCACCCATTCTGATATTACCCGATTTTTGATCTAATTTTATCCTCAGAACGGATGCGTCGGACTCTGGTGTCGGCGCTTGTCTTCTACAGGAGAAGAACGAATGTCTCCATCCTGTATGTTATGTCAGTAGGAAGTTATTGCAGAGAGAAAGAAAGTATTCTGTGATAGAGCGTGAGTGTCTTGCCATTGTCTGGTCCGTCCAGAAACTAGGACGTTATCTCATGGGACGAGAATTTTGTATCCAGACGGACCACAAGCCACTGACATTTTTGTCGAAGAATCGTTCGTCCAGCCCACGCTTGTCTAGATGGGCATTGGCTTTACAGCCGTACACCTTCGTTATTCAACCAATTCCAGGAACCAGCAATCATATCGCCGACTACCTTAGTCGAGCCTAGGGGAAGATTTCAGGAGCTTATACATCGGAGGACAGGAACATTGACAGGATCTGTGTGAATGAGTCGACTTTAAAATATTGACATTATAAAATATATGATATGAAGAATGGTTGATAGGTTGAATGGTTTTTGATTCTGTATTAGATATTGTGTTTAGTTAGCTATTCATGAGGTGACACATATATGCATATTTCAGACCATATTGATCCCCATATTTTCCCCTGATTTCGGTATTTTACACGCTAGGGGAACTGCTAGGTCATTCTTCTAGTGTAGGTATTGCTCGCGCTCACTCGTTGACAGTCATCTTGATGCGATTTGAAATTAATTGCATTAATTTTTTTGGGGTGGGGGATGATGTCACGAGTGGAGTGAGTGCAATTAAGGGGATTGCGACAGAGCGGGTGTAGAGTAAGGACTCACAGTAGACAGCAAGTTAAGCGTGCTGTTGTGAGTAGTAGTGGGGCGGGGTCTGAAGGAGGCGAAAGCGCTGTATAACTATCACTGCAAGTTAGAAGGTCCTAGGGATCGGACGTGTGAATAAAAGCCCATCGGGCGGACATAAAGGGGAAGCAGTCGAGAAGACTAGTGAGAGTCTTTCCAGTTATGACTGGTATGTAGAATGTTGATTGATTATTATGATTGATGTATTATATTATATTCGTCTATTACCATGATGTGAATAAGTATATGTGAGGAATGTGGAAGTCCGTGATATTGGATATAGCAATGTGCGCCATGAGCGATAGATGAAAGTGAGTTCATGGATTTGTAGCGCGAGTGAGTAGTGTGTACTCCGCTGGAAGTGTGTTACCGTAAGATGTGTGGTGAGTGAAAGGTGAACTAGTGTGTGTACGTTTCATGGGTTGTAAGGAGAGGTGGAGTGAATAGAAATGGTAGGGTATTATACCAATGTAATGTTATTCTTGTAGGTGTCGGGGACGGGCCGCAGAGCCACCTCGATGAGCACAGGGGATAGGCCAGCATAGGGCCGGAGGCCACACATAGGCCAGAAGTGAGGCTGTCAGTGCAGGACAGTAGAGGCACATAAAGTCGTGGCAGTCAGGCCACGGACAGGGACGTAGATATGAGAGTGAATGAGAGACTATATTGTTGCCATGTTGATAGGCTAGTGAACTGATACTATGTTGTTGCCATGTTGATGGCTATGGAAATAATAATGTGTTATTGCCCTGCGGAGGTGCTAGGGGAGTGTTAAGGGGTATGACAGTAGGAAGGGGATATTGAGAGACTGCGGTGCCAGTAACTTATTAATGTACTATTAAGACCCTGAGGGGAGAGGCTGAGGCCGAAGTGCCTTTAGGAGTAACTACCGGATTGTGGATCCGAGGGAGCGTGTGTGTGAGAATAAGGCCGTTGTACGGCAGTCATTCAATAATATAATATATGTAATTGCGCTATTATATGTATAATTATGTTTAATAAATGTGTGAGTCTGATGGATTGTTCTGTTAAGTGTTAACTTGTTTGTTCGTGATTGTTGTCCTGTCATAACTTATTACATCTCCCAGTCTGGGATTTGTGACATTGGGGGCTCGTCCATTGTGACTCGTCCATTTTCGTAATATTTAGTTGTAGTTAGTTAGTAGGTAATTGTGCTGTCTTGTCCGTTGGATGAATGGACATTTCATGATAGGATTTATGTATAATAATGAATGTATATTGATGCATGTATTGCTATGAGTAGGTATTAATTTGTATTTAAACTTTCCAGAGTGTGTGCGTGCAGCCTGAGGAGACGAGCAGCCAGAGCTCCGATTAAAGGGAGGAGTTTTACTCAAAATTTTGAAAGTTAAGTGAAAGTCAAAGTTTTGTGCCCTGGATTGTGGGCTGTTCCTTTAATCTGTCTTTTTCCCTGTTTTTGCTGTTTTTGTTGTCGTTATAGGTTATACGGGCGGTGGCGCGGGTTTGCTGTGTTGAACTTAGTTTATCCTTTTAAAAAGGTGTGGTAAACTTTGGAACTTCGTTCATCACAGTGACCAGTTCTGTAGGGACCTGTATTTTTGTTTAGATTGTAGCGTTCTATCTTCCTCGTTGTTTTAGGAAGACGTTTCTCTTGTCCCTCTTCTACCTTTCTGTAGATACGTTCTTTTTTTTCAGACTCTGTTCTTGTTCGTACCTTGTTGTGTAATCGGCGTAGTAGGTTGCATTTTTTTTTCCATTATAGTTTTTTTTTGTAGAAGCTTTGTCCTAGTCTGGTTCGTTGTCCTTGACGTACTTGTGGTCCTTCTACTGTATTTCTTCATTCTTGTCGTTTCTATTTTCTTTTATAATTAATAGTGCATGCATTTTGTAGATGTAGAATTAGTTTTGCTGTAAAGGTAAATTTCTGAATTGTATTCTGAATTGGGTATTGTTATATCTGGTGTGATCTCAGGTCTCTGGTCGTGTCGTTAGTTATCATACCGACAGGTTAGCCGTTTTTTTTAAATACATACCATAACCATAAATCTGTGAAATGGCGGAACTCCAACAACTAATGAAGTTGGGTAAGGAACTTGGCCTGGAGGGAGAGGAGCTACGCGGCTGGATTAAAGAACAGCAGGCGGATTTGCGCGATGAGCGTGCTAAGGATAGAGAGCGAGAAAAAGAGGCTCAAGAGCGACAGAGAGAAGAGGAAAGAGAGGCTAAGGCTCAGCAACAGGAGAGAGAGGCTAAGGATAAGGAAGAGGAAAGAGAGTTTAAGTTGAAGGAGTTAGAGGCTCAGCAACAGGAAAGGGAGTTTAAGTTAAAGGAGTTAGAAGCTCAGCGACAGGAGAGACAGGATAGGGAGCAGGAAAGGGAGATAAGGTTAAAGGAGATAGAGGCGCAAGTGAAGATCGCCGAGTTGGAAATCAAAAAGAATGCACCAACAGAAACAGTTGAGCGGCAGGTACACAATAAAGGTGGCGTTAGGATTAAGCTCCCTACGTTCGACGACCGGAAGGACGACATAGACGCCTTCCTTTACAGGTTCGAGCTGAACGCACAATTGCAATGGGGGGAAAATAAGGAATTATGGGCCACGTACCTGGCATCGCTATTGCAGGGGCGAGCGTTAACCTACTTTAAAGAGCTACAGCGCGAAGACGTGCAAGACTACGATAAGCTGAAGGCTTTGCTGCTTCGCCGATTTGCGCGTACCGAGGAATATTTCCGGGAGCAGTTTAGGCGAGCACGTGCAGACACCAGGGAGGACTTTGCTGCCTTCGTCGCGAGACTAACGGAGTATTTCGCGAACTGGGTAGACCTGGCGCATGTGGGCACGGATTTCGCTAAACTGAAAGACTTAATGATCCGTGACCAGCTGTACGCGTCGTGCCACAAAGATCTGGTGGCTTTCCTGAAAGAGAACGAACCCGCGACGGTGCAGGAGGCGTCTAAGTTGGCGGAGGCATACCGTACGGCGCATCCGTCCAAACCAGTCGCCAGGGCGTACGTCCAAGATGCTGGGTACGTCGCCGTTGTCGAGGGGTCGCCGGCAGGACTTGGGGACAGGTCGCGTCAGCGTGGTGCCTATAGCGGGCAAGCCCAGGGGCAGCGTAGGGGCTATCACCAATCACCGGCATATGGATCCGGTAAGTTTGACCGAGCAGGAGGGCTAGGTCGCGGTAATGGCCGGGGGCGAATTGTGACCTTTGCCGATGACCGACGGCATAGGGACTCTAGTTCCGGTCGCGATGGGTCACGGGGACCCAGGCCTAGAGCAGCACAGGGAGCGGAGTGTTGGACTTGCGGACGCGTGGGTCACTTTTCACGCGAGTGTAGGGCCGCGAAGTGTTGGAACTGCGGTAGAGCGGATCACATCAGCGTGAACTGCCCTGCAGGTAGGATAGCGGCGAACGTGGACAGTGGCTCCAGTCCATGCTCCCCAAATAAATTTCATCATGCGGCTGCGTGTGTTACATCGGACAACGGAGGCGGACAGTATTCTAAGTGTCCCAGTTGTGAGAAGTTATTATCTTCCGGTGTTTTACCTTGTGGGAGAAAGATCCCCGTTATAAATTCATGTCATACAGGAGGTGGTCTTAGGGTTTATCCGGGGTTTGTTGGGGACGAACCGGTCTCGGTTTTACGAGATACAGGATCTACCGTTGTGGGAGTGCATAGAGACTGCATTCGGGATTCACAGCTTACAGGTGAGACTGTCCCGTGCATCCAATTTTCGGGGGCCATTGAGAAATTACCCATGGCAAAAATAATGATAGATACACCTTTCCTTAGCGGGGAAGTCGAAGCAGTCGTTGGTTGTTTTCCAGGCGCCCAGCTCATCATTGGGAATGTATCGCGGGTAGGTTCCCCTTCCGATGAGAACGTGCAAGCATGGTCGCAATCAAAAGGTATTGACTTTTGCGCCGCGGTCGAAACACGCCGACGGGTAGCCGATAAAGACAAGATTAGACCTTTGGCTACGCCAGCGGTCAACCTAGATATCACGCCAGAGCGCTTGGCGAAATTACAAAGGGAGGACCCATCATTAAACCCATGCTTTGGGGAGGCGCGAACCGAGAAAACGAGGAGATATAAGAACGGGTCATCTTCTTTTTTTGTTCAGGCGGGCATTCTGTTCCGTAAGTATGTAACGGTGTCCTCAATTTTAAAGCAGGTCGTTGTGCCAGCGTTGCTGATCGCAACAGTATTGCATTTGGCACATGATGTCCCATTAGCGGGTCATATGGGGATAGCTAGAACCAAAGAAAGGGTTCTTAAAAATTTTTACTGGCCATCGATCCACAGAGATGTGCAGGTCTATTGTAAGACGTGCAGTGCGTGCCAAAAGACGACGCATAAGGGTCGTACACCCCAGGCCCCTCTTCAGAAGATCCCCACGGTCTCGGAACCGTTTAAAAAGGTCTCGATAGACCTTGTTGGCCCCATTCACCCAGCGACCGATAGGGGGAATCGATTTTTCTTAGCGGTCATATGTAATGCTACGAGATGGCCAGAGGCGGTTCCTCTGCGGACCATAACGTCTGAGGCAGTCGCGGAAGCGTTGTTTGCAATTTTCGCTAGGGTAGGAATACCAGAGCAAATTCTGTCTGATAGGGGCGCGCAATTTACGTCGCAGATGATGAAGGAATTGTTCCGCTTATTCAGTATACAACCCATCACTACCACCCCTTATCATCCGCAGGCTAATGGCATGTGCGAGAGATTGAACTCGACGTTAAAGTCGATGCTGCGTAAGGTAGCTGCTGATCGCCCTAAAGATTGGGATAGATATATCCCTGCAGTGTTATTCGCGTACAGAGAGGTACGGCAGGAGTCAACGGGATTCTCGCCGTTCGAAATGATGTACGGTCGTAGTCCTAGGGGCCCAACTGATGTTCTTCGGGACATGATGACGTCGCCATCATCGGGAGACGATGAGCAGATTTCGGTGTTTCAGTACCTTGTTGATTTAAGAGAAAGACTATCTGCAGCGCGCACTATAGCAGAAGAAGCGTCTAGTATCGCTTCGAAAAGAGCAAAAGACTATAAAGATAGAGGGTCCAAACTGAGAATTTTTAAGCCAGGAGACAAGGTTCTGCTGTTGTTACCTACGGACCATAATAAGTTATTGATGACATGGAAAGGCCCTTATGTTATTGAGCGAGTTGTTTCAAAGGTAGATTACGCTATCCACATTGATGGAGCGAGTAAGGTTTTCCATGTTAACATGCTACAGAGATTTTATGAGAGACCACAGTATCTGTGTGCACAGACAAGACCAGAGGAGACTGTCTTCTCTATTGCTTGTACGGGGGTCGTAGACCAGTTGGACTGTGACGTAAGCGACACCGAGGCGCAGGAGGAGTTACAAATTCAATTGCCGGAGTTAACTCCGACACAAGGTTACAGGGACGTAAAAATTAACCCTGACCTTACGAGTTCAAGGAGTAGGGAACTTGAGACCCTGTTAGCGTCATTTCCGGATGTTGTTACGGATTTGCCGGGTCGCACTACGGCGATCCAGCACCAAATAAAGTTGACTTCGGATAAGCCAGTATTTCTTAGACCGTATCCGTTGCCTTTTTCTTCGAGAGATAGAGTCATAAAGGAAGTTGAGTCGATGTTGAAGTTAGATGTGATAGAACCATCAACATCGCCGTATTCATCACCCATCGTCCTCGTGAAGAAACTTGATGGATCGGTGCGGTTCTGTATTGATTTTCGAAGATTGAACACTATTACGGTAGGCGATAGGGAGCCTATTCCGTTTCAGGAGGAATTAATAGCTTCATTGGCCGGGTCCACGTGGTTTTCCAAGATAGATTTGACGAAAGGGTATTGGGAAATCCCGCTTACTGAGGAGTCTAAACAATACACGGCGTTCCAAACGCCCATTGGATTATTCCAATTTAAGGTCATGCCATTTGGGTTGGTAAACGCACCAGCGACGTTTGCACGATTAATGAGATTGGTGTTGAAGGACATACCTAATGTCGTGTCATTCTTTGATGATATAGCATGCCATACGTCGACATGGTCTGATCATATTCAGACACTAACAGTAATTTTTCAACGATTACGCCATTTTGGGTTAACTGCTAAACCCGCAAAGATGGATTTGGCATGTCCAGAGATAATATTCTTAGGACATATTGTGGGTAGAGGTGTTCAGAGACCTGAAGAAACAAAAATTGACAAGTTAGTAGGGTTGCAAATCCCTAAAACAAAGAAACAAGTCAGAAGCTTAGTGGGAATTTTAAATTATTACAGAAAGTTCATTCCAAATTTTTCCTCCTTGTCATCTTCTCTTACTGACCTTACTAAGAAGGGACAACCCGATAAGGTCCAGTGGACGTCTGAATGTCAGACAGCATTTGATAATTTGGTGACAGCGTTATCATCGTCACCCATTCTGATATTACCCGATTTTTGATCTAATTTTATCCTCAGAACGGATGCGTCGGACTCTGGTGTCGGCGCTTGTCTTCTACAGGAGAAGAACGAATGTCTCCATCCTGTATGTTATGTCAGTAGGAAGTTATTGCAGAGAGAAAGAAAGTATTCTGTGATAGAGCGTGAGTGTCTTGCCATTGTCTGGTCCGTCCAGAAACTAGGACGTTATCTCATGGGACGAGAATTTTGTATCCAGACGGACCACAAGCCACTGACATTTTTGTCGAAGAATCGTTCGTCCAGCCCACGCTTGTCTAGATGGGCATTGGCTTTACAGCCGTACACCTTCGTTATTCAACCAATTCCAGGAACCAGCAATCATATCGCCGACTACCTTAGTCGAGCCTAGGGGAAGATTTCAGGAGCTTATACATCGGAGGACAGGAACATTGACAGGATCTGTGTGAATGAGTCGACTTTAAAATATTGACATTATAAAATATATGATATGAAGAATGGTTGATAGGTTGAATGGTTTTTGATTCTGTATTAGATATTGTGTTTAGTTAGCTATTCATGAGGTGACACATATATGCATATTTCAGACCATATTGATCCCCATATTTTCCCCTGATTTCGGTATTTTACACGCTAGGGGAACTGCTAGGTCATTCTTCTAGTGTAGGTATTGCTCGCGCTCACTCGTTGACAGTCATCTTGATGCGATTTGAAATTAATTGCATTAATTTTTTTGGGGTGGGGGATGATGTCACGAGTGGAGTGAGTGCAATTAAGGGGATTGCGACAGAGCGGGTGTAGAGTAAGGACTCACAGTAGACAGCAAGTTAAGCGTGCTGTTGTGAGTAGTAGTGGGGCGGGGTCTGAAGGAGGCGAAAGCGCTGTATAACTATCACTGCAAGTTAGAAGGTCCTAGGGATCGGACGTGTGAATAAAAGCCCATCGGGCGGACATAAAGGGGAAGCAGTCGAGAAGACTAGTGAGAGTCTTTCCAGTTATGACTGGTATGTAGAATGTTGATTGATTATTATGATTGATGTATTATATTATATTCGTCTATTACCATGATGTGAATAAGTATATGTGAGGAATGTGGAAGTCCGTGATATTGGATATAGCAATGTGCGCCATGAGCGATAGATGAAAGTGAGTTCATGGATTTGTAGCGCGAGTGAGTAGTGTGTACTCCGCTGGAAGTGTGTTACCGTAAGATGTGTGGTGAGTGAAAGGTGAACTAGTGTGTGTACGTTTCATGGGTTGTAAGGAGAGGTGGAGTGAATAGAAATGGTAGGGTATTATACCAATGTAATGTTATTCTTGTAGGTGTCGGGGACGGGCCGCAGAGCCACCTCGATGAGCACAGGGGATAGGCCAGCATAGGGCCGGAGGCCACACATAGGCCAGAAGTGAGGCTGTCAGTGCAGGACAGTAGAGGCACATAAAGTCGTGGCAGTCAGGCCACGGACAGGGACGTAGATATGAGAGTGAATGAGAGACTATATTGTTGCCATGTTGATAGGCTAGTGAACTGATACTATGTTGTTGCCATGTTGATGGCTATGGAAATAATAATGTGTTATTGCCCTGCGGAGGTGCTAGGGGAGTGTTAAGGGGTATGACAGTAGGAAGGGGATATTGAGAGACTGCGGTGCCAGTAACTTATTAATGTACTATTAAGACCCTGAGGGGAGAGGCTGAGGCCGAAGTGCCTTTAGGAGTAACTACCGGATTGTGGATCCGAGGGAGCGTGTGTGTGAGAATAAGGCCGTTGTACGGCAGTCATTCAATAATATAATATATGTAATTGCGCTATTATATGTATAATTATGTTTAATAAATGTGTGAGTCTGATGGATTGTTCTGTTAAGTGTTAACTTGTTTGTTCGTGATTGTTGTCCTGTCATAACTTATTACATCTCCCAGTCTGGGATTTGTGACAGAAATCACTGATATTTTAAAGGACTATCCTGTCAGAGTGAGTACAAACCAAAATGTCAATGAAGTCGAAAAACATTCCAGTCTTCAAAGGAAAGGATATTGCTTGTTTGGAAAGTAAATCCTTCCAGGAAACATTTTATATATATATATTTTTTTCATTAACAGATGGATGTTTTTGAAGACAGAGTGTTCCATTTTCATGGCTGAGCTTTGAAGTGATAAAATGGATGTCCCATACGGTTGTGAATGAACCCGCATCAAAGATAATCTGAACGCAGTGGCTTTACTACATAATTGGGACTCTGAAGCTTGAACTGTTATGGAGCCCCTTCGCAATCAGCAACAATAGGTCCAACATCCAACAAGGTCCAAAGGACCTTGCCGCTCTTGCATAAGAAAAAATTCTTCAGGGCCAGTCTGGGATTAGGGGCCCCGGAGCTTAAGCTTCATTAGTTTCATAGTAGATCCGCCTCTGTCTCAATATCTGATTTATGATGTTGCCATTTACAAACTGCAGAAACTGGAAACGCTATCACAGTGTTTGAGGTTGAGTGTGGAGAAAGCACGTTTGACACGATTACGGTCACAGTGTGCTAAGAAGAAGCAAGACGATAGACAGAATGTGGTGGAATGATAGGACAGAGCGAGACCTCACGGTAGGCGTCGAACAACCGTCGGCGATGTCAAAGTGTAGAAGCAATGTGAAAGAGATGTCGGACTATGCCCCGATCAGATCCAATCGGATGCTGCCAGCAAAATGTACACCAAAGAAATAGTGGCAGAAGTTGATTGTATCTGACCTGGCGTACCATGATAGGGTCATCCCAGATGTACTAAGGCAATATATGTGAAACCTTTGAGTGCACTTCTTGTCTACCAGCAGTTGACTGTGTCTGACCGGGCCTAGTATGATACCTCCCTAACCAAACTGTAATAAATGAGGTCTAATGTCTTTGAAAAGGCCAATGATTTGTTATGGAAATTGGCAAGTCACTGTCATAATGCTTTTGTGACACACTTCCCCGCGGAAACAGTTTGATCACATTAATGTGTCACACAGACATTGTTTCAAACTCCTTTACCATTAGGGGCAAAACTGTAGTTAGAAGTGCCTGCCAATCGCCCACATTATAATGGGAGACACACAAGCGTCTTTTTATGCTTTCTAATCACAAATACGACTATTATAATTGCGATCTTCTGTCGTTAAAACTGGCAAACTCACTGAGCGAATAGAGCTGTACATAAGTTTTTATTCTCAATTTGTTCGATTTTTTTTTTACCCCCCCCCCTCCCCCACCCCGATGGCCATTTAAGACGCATAGCTTCAAATCCCCCTCCCTTAAAAAAAAAAAAATCCCCTCCGTACGAATTATTATCATATCCCCGACCTTAGCTTTTGTTAAGTCTATCTCCATTTTCTGAAAAAAAAAAAAAAACTGGAGATCTTTTAGTATGTACATGTAGAAGAGGTATAACAAATGCACACTCTGACACTTGTTTGAAATACGGTGTGGCACTCACTTATCAAGCTGTTTGACAGTTCCGATTTATTCTAACTCCTTACCCTAATGTCTAAAGCCGCAAATATTTGACGTCGAATTTTTCAGTTGTGCGAAAAGTGGAGTTGGAACAAACAAGTGCTTCGTGAAGTGCTAAGTCCGCTATGGCTGTTTACGCAAGTTTGTTTTGAGGTCTTTGTTTTCTGGGGATCTTTTCCCTTGCTATTGGCACTGTCTTCTCTCTTTCTTGTTCTTGTTTTTTGTTGTTATAATATTTGTATTTGTTTTTGTATGCTTGTTTGATTCCATTGAGGGGGCGGGGGTGGTAGTAGAGCTTCTTTTTTTTTTTTAACTTGTCCGGGCAGCCGGCCTTATTAGGCCTGCTTTTCTCGACTTCCAACTGCCAAGGTATCTTTAAAGTGCGCAAGCGTGCCCACAGCCCATTCGAGTTTTTCGTCCTTATCCGAGAAGACTAGGTGCTCGATCCTATCTACCATAGGATCAGGGACGGGAAATTGTCTCATAATTTCCAACATGCGTGCACCGTCTGAGATTCGAACGCGGAGTTCGGCATGAGAGGCGAGTATCTTGCCTGTAGACCAACGTGTCACCTCGCCGTTTCCTCAAGTACCTGATACAGAGACTTTATGGACGCCCGCCCCCCCCTCCCCACTTACCTAGAGGCCAGGCATTATAGATCAACCAGGTATAATCATTCCTACAGACCACTACTCGAAAGGCCGCGTTTCTGACACGCCACACCAAGAGTTTATTTCCTGAACTGCCCAAGGGCAAAGGTCATTAAAATAATAAGCAGTAAATAGGACATCTCGGCCATTCAATGAATATGGGCTATATAATAGAAAATTTGTAATTTGTGTCATGTTTCTTTTTGTAGTTACAACTGTCCTACTTAAAATCTTAACCTGAGTTTTTGGTCATCTCCTCCGTGATTCGAAGTTGGGTCGTTCCACGCAAACTTTTACTCATCAAAACATTGACTTACAGCTCCGGTTACGTTCCCATATTTCGAAATCTTCGACACGTTTTCTGTGTAAGCCACTGCAGGTTAGATATCTAATCGGGTATGGGGAATGGGAGCAAAACAGGGGGAAATGGAGTAGGGGATAACTGAAATTTGATCACCGGCTATTTTGCATTGGTTTCTACCATCCTACTATAATAGAGCTGGAGGGAGAACATGTCAGCACATATAGCTCCAAAAATTATGAAACTTTGTGTCCTGCCTTAATTGTTGGCGACAACATGCGCGAACACATTCATTTTGGACAAAATTTAGTCTTTAATATTATTTATTTACATGTTTTTTGAGCCACAAATAAGAGTCGAAATTTCATCCTAGTAGAATGGAAAGGTATGATCAGAAATTTCTTTGTGACTATATAATCTACTCGGACATTGGACGAACGACAGTTTAGCCAATACCATTAATTTTCTTTAATTTTATAGTTTGACCCCCATCTTAGCTTCAGTGTCGGAAGAAACTGCATCACTTTTTGTCTTTTTTCCTCACCCCCCCCCCCCCCCCCCAACTTGACAGTTTTAACAGCATCTGCTGTATTGAAATAGTGAATTGGAAATGCAATTCAGATTGAGAGGAAATGGCCACAGATTTGTTTTGGGGGTCCCATTTCACAACAGCAGAGACGTAGGATGCTGGTCTGAAATGGTACCTTTCTGTGGGTTCTTTCTCTCCGTTTCTCCCTCCTCCCCCTCCCCGACCCCTCCCCCCCCCGTCCCTGTTCCTCTTCTTGTTTTTCTTTTGTTACTTTTGTTACGCCGAATACAAAATAAGTCAGTCCATAATTACCAGGAAAACCCTCTTCCTGTAGGGAAAACAAACATACAGCCCTATGAGACACACTTGAGTTCAACGTCATTTTTTCATTCACAGGAAACCTAGAACAGAGGTTCCAATTCGCCCAAAAAACTGTTTCAAAGAACTCAAACAACAATCTATCCTATTAATTACTACGTCAATTTTCAATTATCAAAAACTGCAGTCACATACGGCGAGGCTGCCGATCCCCGTCATTAGTTCTTCACAAGTTCTCTCGAGCATACAGGTAAATTAAAAGATACATGCCGAGCTAACTGCTCACACGGGGCCACGAGGCAAACAGCCCCCCGCAGAGATAATGTTGGCCCCTCGCCTAAGGCACTTGTTTGTTGCAAATTCCAATTTGTAAAACATCGTCCGGAGTTGAGAGGCATAAGTATGTCACACGCCGTTGGTCGAAAGTTTGTGAGCCACTCTTAACCTCTTTTCACAGACATAATTATATTTTAGTTTGATCTGTGAAATAGTCAGACTAATTATAGTAATATCTCCGGGCTGTCTAGTACTTTTCTTAGTATTATCTTCTTCAAACATCGAAGGTCAGACAGCGTAGATTATGTTTAGAACGTAGCACGTTGTAGCAGCCTGTGTTTATGACGTCTTTATGGCAGTCGTTTCATTGAAAATACAGGCCTACTAATTTGGAAAAACAGTGGTAACTGCACATGATTTGGTCACGTATTTTATACGGACAAGATCGGTAATTAATGTCTAATTCAGGTGATTACAAATTACATCACGTCAAGTTTTGATGTTATCTTGAAACTGGGGAAATTATAACTCTAGAAGTTATTGTGTCTACGAGTAAATACCGATTGCAACGCCTCACTAGTCACTGATGCACGCAATTTTCTTGAGAGTTTGGTAACCGTATGAGTGGTTTTAGCTCAGACAATTTTGTGCACAGCAAATTTCAGTACTTTGGATTTGTCAAGCTTTCTCCTGTAGTTGGTGGAAGCTTTTTGGTACGGTCTCTTCCTGTCGTCCTGTTATATTCTGTCTTTCGTCTTGTTTTTCGCGACATTACTTCTTGTTTGTTTGATCTCCTTCTTCAGAAAAAAAACAACAAAAACTGGAGATCTCTTAGTATGTAGAATGGATGTAACAAATGCACACTTTGAAACTTGTTTTAAAATGCGTTGTGGCACTTGTCAAGCTGTTTCACAGTTCCGATTTATTCTAACTTCTTATCATACTATTAAAACCATGACGTTTAACGTGGAATTTCTCAGTTGTGCAAGAAGTAGAGTTGGAACAAACGAGAACTAAGATTAGGTTTTTCCTAGTACAGCGTGACCGTAATTGCAACACCGTGCTTTCTCCAAACTCAAACTCAGATTCCTCTGTTGGGTTGAGCAGCCTCAAAACGGACAGTTTGGAACTTTATTAGGAAAATCCAAGAAAAATCAACAAGTAAACCAGACGGAAAATGATGACGATAATTGACCATACATAAAATTCATTAAAAAACAAACAAACAAACAAAAAACTATTCAGTTTCAAATTTAAATAAGTTTAAAGAAATTTTTAATTTAAAAAAATAGAATTAGTAAAAAAAAATCAAAAGGGAGGAAAAACAAACGCCTGACATTACAAGTTGGTTTGAGTTTTTATTTCAACGGCCAAAACAGTTAATAATGCGCTACGAAAGATTTATTCCCGGGGTTAAATCGCTAAACTTAAAAAACAGTTGTACGTTGTGTCTGCATCACCAAATTGAAAAGGCAGATCGTCATGTAGTGCCATGTTGCTCAAACTGGTACTCGTTCTCTGTCGTCAGATAAAGCAAACTTTGTGTTCTTTTTTTGTTGTTGCTGTTTTTTTTTTTTTTGAAATTCAAAATACCTTTCGGCCCGTTGGCGTGAAGTTGCTTACGATGTAAACGATACAAAAATCTAATATTATTGTCTGCAGTTATTAAAACAATGTTTCGAGGGCTGCATGGTAAAGTATCGTAAATTGGGATACTTGGCATGGTTGCTATCATCGACAGCCCACAGACTGTGCTGTAAGCTTGGGGTTATATTTTGAAACTGAGGGTTAAATAACTTTAAAGAAAAAAAAATATCGTAACTATCAGATCTAAGTCTGATAAAGAAGGGCTTTTTTTTTTTTTGTCTTCTCAAAATTTTGTTAAAACCGAGTAACGATAGTTCAACACTCGACAGGCCCTCGATTTGATGCCTCAAGAAGACTGAAAGACGTTTAATAAATTCACAGCGTCATCAAGGTAGATTTTTTTTTTTCTGGTCATCACAGCGGATAGTTTGATGTTAAATTAAAAAAAAAGAAAAAACAACTATAAGAAAGTTTATTTCTGTGCAGCGTCGCCGGTGAAAGTTTTCTAAAATCCCAAGATAAGGTAAAAAAAAAAATTACAAGATTTTGTCCCCCCCCCCCCCCCCCCCCACCCTTCGAAAAATACACTTAATATTTACAACTTCGTTACACATTGACTTTAAATTAAACAACATCGGCAGTTAGCTGGCAGACCACATAGAAGATCAAACTGCCCCTTCGAGCATTTGGTTTTATTCATCTTATGTTAATTGTAAATGGTATTGTGAGTGGCAGGGCAATTTTGTGAGTTTTTTGTTGTTTTTTTTTTACAAAGAATAATAGCAAATACTCAGAAACCCAAAAGATCCGAAGATCTTTTAAAACAAAAAATGCCAAGATCCTAAAGATAAAAACCGCGAAAATCCCAAGATCTTGGGGAAAATCCCTAGGACCCTAGGAGGGCATGCGCTGTTTCTATAGTCCAACATGAAACACACTAGTGGACAGTGTAACTATTAACGCTCGTCGCCACACCGGCGCAACAGACACACTGAAATGTTTCATGGATGTTCTAAATCTTCTCTAGCATATCTTATACCTATTTTAGTTCTTGTTTGTTCTGGTTCCATTTTCTGAAAAATTGGAGATCATTTTAGTATGTAGAAAAGGTATCACAAATGCACACTTTGACACTTGTTTAAAATGCGTTGTGGCACTTATCAAGTTGTTTCATGTTTCCGATTTTATTCTAACTCCTTATCATATTAACTACAGCCGCCAAAGTTTAACGGCGAATTTCTCAGTTGTGCAAAAAGTGGAGTAGGAACAAACGAGAATTAAAGTAGCGGTATGCAGAAGGAGCCCGAAATTTTCACCAAGATTGCCGAGGCATTTTCCGTGGAACCACCCTCTTATTTCCGGCGTGTTTTAACTCCCTTTACATGTAGACACAATGCCCGGAGGTTCATCTTAAGAAAATCTGTTGGAAAGAAATTACACGTAAAAAAAGCGCAAAAAAGACAACTCAATCCAGAAGACCGGCCGGTTATTGTTCTTGGTTGTTCTTCGGCCGCGAGTCGACGGTTCTTTCAAGTGCGCACCTCGTTGGGGGAACAATAGGCACCCAGCAAGTGAGGCCCTAGCGAGGGCTTTTGTCTGGCATTGAGCACGAGTGCTTTGTTGTTACACGGAGATCTCGAGCTTATTCACTACCTGCTCGTCCTATTCTCTCGCCCTTTTTGGATCAAACAGCTGAAGGGACGTGTGGCAGAAGGGTCTAACTGCCCCACCCACTCTAGAAGTTAAAGGTTACGCTCATAGTTACGTTATGTCTTATCTAGTGTAACTCTGGTCATCATTAAACAGAAAATGGCACTTAAATTTACAGAAACAAGAGAGAACGGGGTGGGGGGAGGGAGGGGGGAGAGAGAGAGAGAGAGTGAGGAAGAAAGAGAGAAAGAGGAAGAAGGAGAGAAAAGGAGAGAAGGAGAGAGAAGGAGGCAGAACGGGGGAAGAGAGGGAGGAAGAGAGGGACAGATAGAAGGAGGCAGAGACAGAGAAGGGGGAGGAGAGATAAAGAGAGGGAGGCAGAGAGAGGGAAGGAGCAATAGAGGGGGAGGGTGAGAGAGACAGAGAGAGAAAGACAGAGACACACACACATACACACACAGATTTGGAGGGGGCTTGTATTAAAAAAGCTAATATTATTATAAATGACCCCCAACATCCCCTGAACAAGGAATATATAAGATCTGTAAGAAGTTTAAGGCTGTTGTCAAAGAAAACTAAAACTGAGCGCTACTTTAAATCGTTTATTCCATCATCAACTAGGATGTTACAATAATGTCGTCATCTTGATCGTAATCTGTGCACAGTTGAATTATGTCCTGCGTGTCAGGTCAATGTGTTTTAGTTAGGGAAGCATATTGTGTGCACTGTTAATTTTGTTAATTTAGTTAATTTATCAGTGTGTGTGTATATATATGTGTGTGTGCGCGCTATGTATCATAATTTCTGCTTCTGTAACTGTATTGTTATGTATTCAATGATCAAAACAAATTTCCTTGTACAAGGACGAATAAAATTTATCTTATCTTATTATGTCATGTGTTTCACAAAAACAATTTATCCAAATAGAATTGAATGTTCAAAGCCTAGATCGTTTACGCAAAGTCCGGGCCTTGACTGTCCTCATAGTCATTGTCGTCGTTCACAACTTCTTCGTTTCCAAAATCCAAAATTGCCAGCAAAATAAAGAAAAAAAACAAAAACGCTTTAATGTCGTTTCTAAGTTTTCTTTGCTGTCTTGAATTATTAATTTTGTTCAGTTCACTCTACCCTTTCCCCCACTCACCCCCAACACCCGCGGGTTAAAGGTGAACTTATAAAAACAATGTATGTGGGAGGAGGAGGAGGAGGTGAGCGTGCGTACATTAAGAAACGGCCCCTCAACAAATCATCGTGGGAAATAATAATAACGACATTTTAGGAAAACAAAATTTTTTTTCAAAAAGTCCCTTCCGTTAAATTTCCGGTTCTGTCTTTTTCATCGTTCCTCCAGGCACTTGTTTGAAAACACGATTGTCATTTCTTCATTGGGTGATTTTCTTGTGGAAACATTCGTCATATTTACTTCATTTGGCCAGTTTTAAAGTTGAGTTTGTTTTTCCTGTGTCCAGCGTGGCATTCAGGTTTTTTTGTTGTTTTTTGTAAGATCCCGAGTACAGAAACCCAAATGTTTAGATAATCAGGCCAAACAGTCCAGGTGTTTTAAGAAAGATGGGTCAAATATATTTGTTTTCCCAGCTTTGTCAATTTTTTTTTTTGGCCCGTTTTGCTGAAATTCCAAAGCTGACCTGGCATAATCCCATTTTGTTCTGTCCAGCAGAAAAAAAAGATGATTAAATTCTAACCCGTTTGTCATCCCACCTCATAAAGAATTAATAATAAAAATTTCATTTTCGAATCTTTTGAAGTTTTAAAAATATCTCCCTCTCGAGAAGTAGGTGGAAGGTCCAGGTTTGGCATTAGTAAATGAGTGTGGGAATGAAAATAGAATTTATCAGCGAAGCTTTGTCTTTCCATTGGGATGTTTGGGTGTTTCAAATGTGGGGCGAGAGGAAGTTTTTAAGATGCTAAAAGGCACAGAGCGACTCATTAGCCGAAGTTCAAATCAAACTGCACGGACGCGCACTCGTTTGCACCTAAAGTGCAACACTCTCTTTTTAGCACCCAAGTCAATATTTGGGCACCCGCGACCTGCATGTGTAGCAATTGGATTTCTTTGTTGTTTATTTGTAATGAAACAGCAAAGATTTATATTTTTAAATGTTATCCTTGCACCAAATTCCAAATCGTAGACAGATCACTACCCCCCCCCCCGCTCCCCCCCCCCCCCCCCCAAACTGCCAGTGAATCGTAGAGTGAATGTCTTTCACATACACAATCTGTGCAGAACGACCGCCCGAAATGTTAGTTCACTCGTTTCTTTTTACCATGTCAGATTCATTGTTTTGATTCGTATTTTGAAAACTGGTTCATGATTAAATATAATAATAATAATAATTGAAAGCTGAAATTCGTTGCTGAGTTTTGGTTTAGTAAAAACAGCACAGTTCCGGCAGGACATTCAGTTGGTGCCAGAATATGAACGGAATTATCAACAGGAAGAAAGAAAGAGAGTGTGTGAACGAAAAAAAAAGAAACAATACAAGAAAAAGAGAGAGAGAGAGAGAACGAGAGAGAGAGAGAGAGAGAGAGTGAGAGGGAAGGAGGGAGAGAGAGAGAAAGAGAGAGAGAGAGCAACCTCGGAATACGAACATTTATTTCATACCATTATTTGGACAGAAAGACTGAAAGAAAATGAAAGAAAGAGAGAAAGAAAGAAAGCAAGAAAGAAAGACAGAAGCAAAGGAAGGAAGAAAGAGAGAAAGAAAGAAAGAGGGATAAAACCAAAGAAAGACCGGAAGCGAGAAAAGAGGAATAAAACGAAAGAAAGAAAGAGACAAAGAGAGAAAGAATGACAGAATAAACAAGAAAAGAAGAAAGAAAAAATATTGAGCACAACAAAACAGAGACAAGAAAACTTCGACCTGTGGGGATGTTGTTTCTCAACTTTACCCTGCTGAATCCATGGAATTGACCACGCTGTTCTCGTTTCCAAGACAACTGACTGTTTATCCACGCAATTAGCGAGCAAACAAATGTGTTCTCCTCTCTGGATCTGCCTATTACCGTTTATCTCTCTTCAGACCTGCCGTGTTACGGAAAAAGCCAGTACATGGCGATCTGCTAAGTAAGGCTGGGCGGCACAGGCACTTTACTCCGATACCAGAACTTCTCGCTGGAGTCGACAACGACTCCAACCCCCCAATGACGACACAGGTGCCTGCTGAAAGGTTCCGGCACTGGCGTCGACACTGACCTCGAGGAAGTGACGGCACGACTCTATCACTTCCTTGGTGTCCACTAGCACTCCAAGACCCCGACTCCGGCACTGACCCTGAGAATTTGCATGATGCAAAGGGTCAACAGTCAAATTCTAATTTGCTGTCTCCTGTCTGGTGCGGTCACACTGTGCAGAAGGACAGATGGACACAGAGAAACACAGCGAGAGTCACAGTGAGCAGCACAGAGAGAGAGACAGACAGATAGACAGAAAGAGAGAGAGAGAGAGAAAGAGATAGAGGGAACAAGGGGAGAGATGGAGACAGACTGACAGAGACAAATAAACAGACAGAAAAACACACGCATAACTAATTCTCTATATATGAAAATCTTTGTAATATAATGTTTTAGACGTATTAAATGTAAATATTAAGCAGTGGTAATGAGAAGGGAAACTAGAGAGCCGTCCGCAGTGTCGGCACTAATGCAGGTGCCGGTACCAGGTTCTGGTGTCGGGTACCCAAGGTGAAGGTAAGTACCTAAGGAGTCGTCACTGGTGTCGGAACCGTGCCCAGCGTTACTGCTACGCCAATTTCCTCTTTTTAACATTGTTTTAAAGACTATAACGTACTCCTTTCTTTTTTTCCTATCTAGTTTATAATTTTTTACAATTTTCACATAAGACACATTATTCTAGACGGTGCCAGCATGTTGGAATTTTGGGGGTTTTTCTCGCATTTTCCTGACCTTATTGTATATAGGATCGAGCACCTAGAATAATTCTCGGATAAGGACGAAAATCTCGGAGGGCCAGAGTGCACGTTGCACACGTTAAAGATACCTTGGCAGTTGGAAACCGAGAAGAGCAAGGCGAACAGGCCGCTGCCCGAGCAAAATTATATCAAAGAGAGGGAAACACGTGTATCCTCGGTTTGTGGGCTCAAACTCAAACTTCTCCTCTCACTGCGGGTGATTCGTGGGTCCTTCTGGTAGAGTCTCCTTCTGTCCTAGCATTCGGCTATATGTATATTCTGTCTATCGTCTTGCTTAGACCAAAATGGCCCTTATCATGTTGACGCCCTTTCTCCAAACTCAAATTGCAAAATTCTGATTTCACCGCAAGAGGTTGATGGGCCCTTTTGGTAGGGCATCCTCCTGTCCTATAATAATAATAATAATAATAATGGATGGCATTTATGTAGCGCATATCCATTGCCATTAGAAATGCTCTATGAGCTTTACAGAAGCTCTCTCACTCGCTCTTTCTTTCTCTCTCTCTCACCCTCTCTACCTCTCTCTATCTCTGTCTATCTCAGAGCAAATTGTAACCGCAGCCTGTTAGGCACAGTTCACAACTCACAACTTGTATTCTAAAGTATTATGATAATATTTGAATATCTGTTAATATTTATTTAATAATGAATTATACATTTTCGTTGCTGATATGAGGGGGGGGGGGGATTGATATGGTTAAATTTTATCACTATCACTCTTCTATATTCTGTCGATCATCTTGTTTCTTCCTAGCACAATGTGACAGTTACCGTGTCCACGCGCCTTCTCCAAACTCACACTGTAAAATTCTGTCTTTAGCACATACCGTCTTTTCCCCAAACACGGCCGAGCTGATTCCATACCAGTCCAGACATCATGATGTTTGGTTAGGGTCACGGGGCCGCTATTTTGCTCCTGTCCCCTTTGCTTGCGCATTTAACAATACATGTATGTTTAGGCTGGTGAGCCCGTGGGGCGCAATTATCTCGCGGCGCATATTAATTTTTTTTTTTCCTGCTTTGATTCAATGGTTATGTTAGATAGTGGTTCTCAACCCTGTTTAGCCAATAACCCCTTAGGCTCCAAATTTTCTTTCATTGCCCCCCCCCCCACCCCAGCCCCAAATCCACCCATACTCAAACCCAGTGTATACATTTCATAGGAAGACCCGAGACAGAATACCGAGACGGACCATTCCTTCTTTCGCTATATGTCCACAACTTGTGCGCGTATAAACACGGTGAGTACTTCTTGCAGAGCTCTGTGGTACTAGTCTTATTCGTTCAATTATGAAGGGGTGTGCTGTGATTTGTTGCCTTGTTGACATGGATGATACGCGCACAAGACGACGGACGGAATTTGGCGAATTGAACCGTCTCGATGTACATGCAATTGTGTCTCGGGGAAGACTGACTGCAAATCAATTATGATGTTTGGTTTTTCCAGAGCTTCGTTTATGACAATTGTAGTGTTGATTATTCATTATAAACTAGAAAACATTCTTTATCAAATGCACGAAAAAAAAAACAACATGTTTTCTGTTAATAAAACCCATCTACACATTCTGTTCAACAAATCAGTGACTGCCGTGTACTTTCCCCCAAATGCCCCTCTAACCATTCCAACATGTCTGCACCGACCGGGAATTGAACCCTATACCTTAGGCATGAGAGGCGAGCACCTTGCCTCTAGACTAACGCGTCCACTATGAACCACTGTATTTGAAAAGCGTCTCATACCTTGAACTTCCCTCAAAGAAATTCTTCGAGCACGTCCGTACTCGCAGAGAGACACACCCACTACTCACCTAATTGATCCTCATCAGGCGTTGGATTACCTCCCCCATCTGATGATTACAGGCACTGGACAGGTGACCCCACCCAGCCCTCGCTCTGTCGGGCTGACCAGCGCTGATAAGCTCCGCTTTCACGGCTCCAGTTACGAAATTGGCATATCGCATGGCTCTCTCTCGCGTGCCGGTCACGTGGCCAGGTTTTCACCAATGGGAGCGCGGCTATTGATGGATTAGAAAAATAATGAGAACAGGAGTCAAAGGTGAGGCGATTTCTCTCTTCAAATCTCTGTAACTAATCCTCCATTTTGTGTTCACGAGAACAATCCAGGTAACAGTGCTAAGCTCCGTGTCACAACTCATAATATCTGATGTTATTACAATATGATGTGGAGGAAAATTTTCTTTCTTTAACACGTACACTAAGGTTCTCTCTCATGGCCTACTTTGAGCCCGGTCTCAATTCCATCGAACAGAGATAGGACATTTTTGGGAGGTGCATCTCCGGATTCAATACATGTAGCAATCATTTTTATGGACCCTCTGCTGCATTGACTCATACATGGAATGAGAGTCCACAAGAAAATATAACAGACATTATGGTCCATGAACCGCCGACGTCAGGCTGTAATTGACGCTGGAGGAGGTCATACACGGTATTGAACTGTGAAGTTTTGATGTGCTGTTTTGCAAGGGATTTTTTTAAAATTGTAAATGTGGAATATGTCTTTTCAAAAGGCTCTGACTTTTTGTTTGAACGTCTTAACTTAATAAATTCATGTCAAAACAATACTTTCAATAAAATAACAACAACGAAAAACAAAGAAAACCTGTGCAAAATGATCTGCTGGTGAGTTTTCTTGAGTTTAAATATTTGCGACTTACAGTTTTGAGGTTCAAAATTCTGAACCTTGTCGTTTGGTTGTCCAAGACAGGATGTCGCGATGTGGGTTAGATGGGGAGAATTCGACTGACACTCTTTCGAGGTCCGCTCCCACAATCGACGAACACACAAAAAAAAATACTTGCACTCTAAAAACTAAATAAATCAATTGCTTTGATTTTTAGCAGAACTGTAGGGCAGTTTAATTACAGGAATTAATGTAACAAATATAATTATAAATATAAATATCAATTCAAAGGCAACTGAATCTAACTAATGAAACTACAGCTTTCTATAAAGACTAACTTATTCACTCTAACTACTTGCAGGTCATATGAGTTAGATGCCAAATAGAATCCGCGCACGTGGCGACGGATATAACAGTTTAAATTCTATTAATTCAATGAGACATGTTATGATATGGACATTTCCTCTAGACACGCCATGGAGAATGCTTGTACAACCATGCGTTGTCTGGCGGTAGCTCTGAAACTGTCTTCAAAAGTAAGTAGAACGGTTCACTTTCATCATTACAAATTAGTATGAACTCTCACCATGCGGCCCTCACTGGGAGTGAGAGCGCTGGATGTAAACGCTGTGGGTTCATATCAAACCAAGTAGCTTAGGCTCTGGAGCTCTAAAACATCACGCTCCTCACAATATGGACTGCTCAACTGCGTCTCTATGTCTCTCATCTGGCTGAGGACTATCGCCGTTCACCTCGTAAATGGATTGTCTACATGTGGCATCTATCTAAGCTCTGCACGGATTTAAATACTAAAGCTATGTCTCGACCTTCCGACCAGATTCATACATTTGATTGGTGCAGTCGCTTCAGCTCAGCCTGCAATATTAATTTATGCTTGTCATGGCCTTGCGCCAAAATCAAGGTCAATTTTACGGTCTAGACAAAATTTAAAATGCGAAACATTAACTACTAAAATCTTCAAACCCCGTGCTTTCTACTCTTATGCACGAATTTCCGAACGCCAACTAAGCGTCTAAATAAACTACCTTTACTCGCCCCTTATCTATGTTAATCAAAATCACGGGGTCGAGAACTGCTCTGTCATTCCTAGCTATACATTTATTCTGTCTCGCCCCTCCTTCTCTCCATCTATCAGAAAAAAGGTGTTTCAAAACAAACTGTTCACGAGAACAGCTCAAGGACAAATTACGCTGGTTATAATCAACAAGATCGTAAAAATTAACTCACTGACGTCGTGACCTAGCACGGCGTTTATGATCCTAATGTGATCATGACACAGGACATCGAGTCATTAGAAAAAGGAAAGATTTTCAGTTCACGGCAACAAGTTTTGTTCAGATTTTATTTCACTTTTTAAAACATTTTTGTCTTGATTTAATTCGTTCAAAAGTTACAGCCTTTTAAAGTTTGTTGCGAGACTTATGCGGCGTGATATATTACGATAAGGAGTTGGGGAATAAATCGGACCTGTGAAACAGCTTGACAAGTGGCAAAATATATTTTAAACAAGTTGAAAATGGGCATTTGTTACACTCGTTCTATACTGAAAGATCTCGTAATTCTTTTTTTTTTTTTAGGAAATGGAAATAGGACACAGAAGAACTAAAGTCGCAAACGGTCAAATTGTGCTAGAGAGAAGCAAGACGATAGAATGATAGGACAAAAAGACACCCTACAGAAGTGTCCACCTCCACCAGCGCGACAATGTTAGACAATTTTCTCTCATTATCACCAATTACCGTTCCCTCCTATCTCATCCCATAGATTTTTAATCTATTTACAATGGAACAAGTCGGCGCCCGCACCCTTCTCCCCCCCCCCCCCCCCTTTGGCTACTTCACTCTTTCGTTACGCACCCCCAGCTTTTTTTTTTTCTTCTTTCGTCTCTTGCCCGTGCAAGTGACTTCACACTGAGTAGTTACGCATTTCCTACAGTAATCAGCGTAACTTGGCTCACGTGCCGCACTTCGCAATTAACCCTATCAGAGAGGATTTAATTGCTCATAATTCCCGGCCGGAATGTAACACCAACGCCACAGCACGTGGCGGGGTCATCTGAACACCCGACTGACTTGATCAAAAAAACTGACCGCTACCCGATAGCAATCTCGGACATTGCTACTGCCCATTAATGGAAGAACCACGCCCTCCCCCCCCCCCCCCCCCCATGCTGGGCCGCACAGGGTCAATCGTAACCATGGCTCAAAGCTTGGCGTGACCAGCCTTGCTGTGAGGATTGAAAGTTGACAGGTTCGGTTCATTTCTGAGTCGTCATGATAAAAATGTTCACTACACTAGAAAACATGTCGGTATTCATTGCTAATACCAGGTTAATCTAATCTTATCTAATCTTATAATTATATAATTTAAAAAAAAAAAAAAAAAAAAAACGCGGGGTTTTTAACCAGACCTACCGCCCCTCACACAGCTCGGATTTGCGTGAAATTTTACAGGTGCCTTCCTTTTGACCTGTTAACGGGTCTTTTGTAGATTTGGAGAGTTCAACTGGCAGGGAAGTATTTGTTAAAGTTTGTTTTGTGTCGCTAATTTCCCCATTCTATTCTTTCTGAAACTTCAATATGCGCAACAGATCGATACAAAGGAGACCGGATTAGATTAGTTGGCAGTTAGGGAAATAAATTTCAGAATGTTTGAAACTGTCATAGGCTGTAGTTTCTGAGCTAAAATGAGCCAAAACTACACCATAATGAAATCGTCGATTATTTGCCATATTGTTGTATGTGCATGTTTGCCTTTTTCGAGAAAATGAGGATTGAAGTTTGGTCGGCAAAGGGGCTATAACGCATAAAACATTATGTCAAAAACACACACCTCGAAAAGTTTTTAAACCAATTAGAATGACACTTATACATAATAAAATCAGGAGTGAGAGAACCACTTTCACGACAATACTCCAAAATCGGCAAAATATTACATACAACAATATAACAAATAAAACTCGAAATACTCCTGCCATTTGTGTGTGTGTGTGTAATGAGATTTTCAGTAATTTACAGTTTCAGCTTTCACAACAAACAAAATTTCAGGTAAAACAAAAACAACAACAGTAACAATAAAAAAGGTGAGAAGTTATTAATTTCGTGAACATTTTGTCCAAATTAGTGCCAAAGTTTTTAATTTGCCAGGAGATAGATGAAAAGGGTCATGCGATCCTATAGATATCTCAAGTTTCTTTCTGGCTCTTGAAAATTGGGAAAATGATAAAACTATTTTGAAAAGTGCCATTTTCTTCTTCTTTTTCCTTCTCCTGGAAATGTCAAGGTTGTTGTTGCCACATGGGGTCGGGGGTGGGGGTGGGTATTATTTATGAGTAAAAAAAAATGAACGTACTAAATGTCAAATTCTGTCCTCTAATGAGATTATTAAGAGAGGTATCAAACTAAGCATGGTCAGACACAGTCAGACACTGCCAGCCAAATGTACACCATAGAAATAGTGGCAGAAACTGACTGTGTCTGACAGGGCTTTGTAAGATAGAATCTTCCCGGATTTACTAAGTATAGGAAATTATCGTGTGCACTTCTTGTTTGCCAGCATCTGACAGTGACTGAATGGGCTTTGTATCAAACCTTCCCTAGGCTGGTAACACTCTGAGTCAACCCGTTTGCGACAGTTTTGTCTCAGTGGGAGAGGTAGTATCTATTTCCAGCAGCTAACTCAAAGACAGTTTTGACTCGATCGAACTGGGTAGACAGACTTGTTTCCGGTCTCGCCAGTGCGCGAGGCCACGTTAAACCCCATAGTCCTCACCTCATTCTCGACTATGTTTATCATGAATAAAACACATTAAGAGTCAATGTCTGAAAAACGTAAAGGTAAAATACAAAACCGAGTGTGACCCTGAGGACATGTTGGTCTAGAGGCAAGGTGTTCGCATTAAAAGCCGAGAGTACCGGGTTTAATTCCCGATCGGCGTAGGCATGTTGGAAATTTGGAGGGAATTTCCTGACCCAGATGCGTCGAGTCTTCGCAGACAAGGACCAAAAACTCTCGATTAGCCTGTGTTCACGTTACGTATGTTAAAGATACCTTGGCAGTTGGAAGTCGAGAAGAGGAGGCCTAAGAAAGCCGGTGCCTTGATGAAATTTAAAAAACAAAACAAACTAATCCACCCCCCCCCCCAACCCCCCGCCCCCCTTCACCCAAAAGAGGATCAAACAAGTAAACAAATACAAATACAATGACAACTAAAAACAAAAACAAGAAAAATTAAATTAAATTAAAAAACCAAAAACGAAAAAGAGACGTGCTAATACGGAGGGCAGAGACCCTCAGAAAGCAAAAGACCTTAGGGTAGCCACACAAAGGCCACCGAATTCGGTCACCGAGCCACTAGGCGCTTTAGGTGAGAAGAATTGCACTATATAATTTCAACAACTGCACATAGAGTCCACCTAGATTCGGTCCGTTTATATAGTGCAATTCTTCTCACTTAAAGCGCCTAGTGGCTCGGTGACCGAATTCGGTGGCTTTTCTGTGGCTACCCTTTAGCAAGGTACGTGTGGCCTATGACCAAATCGGACCAAACTTTCTGATTTGACAACGTCAGTAACATTTCCTTTGTTAACATTATTGTTTCATGCTTTCCATGCATTTCCTCTTTCTATTATCATTTTTTTTTTGTTGCCTTTTTGTTTACCGCTCTGTCCATCTTCTCTCTGGTCATTTTTTCCTCCCCCCTTCTGACCCCCGCCGGCGTGCGCTGACCTGTCATAACCTCCAGATGTCAAGGGTGATAATTCACCTGCACAGTACAGACAAACCCCCGTGCACCCAGGAGTTACCGACCCTTGATTGTGGCAACTCAGTGATTGTCCACTCTTGAATGGCGTCCCCGGCGCTTTCCAAGGTGGAAAATTATCCAGGTAACACTTTGTACCTGGAAAAAAAAAAAAAAAAGAAATTCTTTCTCTCTCCCTCTCTTTCTTTTTGATGCACACGACCACTCTTGGTTGTTGGAAAATTGCTATAATAATAATTTAATTTTTTTTTTTATATTAGCTTTTCACACGTCTCTGCTTTCAATTCCAGGCGTTCTCCCGCCTTTACTATTATAACACACACACACCCACAAAAAAAAAAAAAAGGAATCCAGCAATTTGGCGAATGTCTGTAATTATAATTTTCTCTTCTCCCAGACAGATTACACCTTTCACGCTCAAGTGATATTTTGTATTTTGCACCGCGACCACGGGAGATGAGCCATTGTTTCACTCAGTCAAGCTGCTGTGGAAAATTTATTGAAAAAAAAAAAATTCATTAGTGTAATGAAAAAAGGCCGTATCCACCAAATTAAGTTAAATTCACTTTTTAACAGTGGCAGTGATGTAGCGTAGGTTGCCACCGCCCGGGGCAGGTATTGGAGCCCCTAACCCATAGACGGTTAGCACTCCTTGGGTCTCTTCCACCGGTCCTCTATTAAACTCTTAACTCCCTACACCCCCTCCCCCCCCCCCCCCGCCAGGCATATGTATTGTATTTTAAGAAAAATTAAAGAAAATTACTAAAGTAATTGAAGTAAAATGTATTTAATGCTAGTATACTCAAATTTTCGGATTCATGCATTAGAGATGAGATGCTTCAGCAAGATCCTTGGCATCTCATATAAAGACCTCATTACCAACTTGGAAGTCAGGACCAGAGTAAGGCAATGACTAGACATTGAACCATTCGAAGACCTGCTGTCCACGGTGAAAAGAAAGAAAATGAGATGGTATGGTTATTCTTTCCTCCCTTATCATAGATCTCTGGCACTTTTTATTAATTTAAGTTTTGAAAAAGTGACAGGTTTGAAATTCTGCACCCCTAACAAGTTTGCATCCAGGGTAAACGCCCCTGTGGCCTAGCCCAGGCTACGCCCTTGCACTATATTATTATCTTATTCCGGCCCCAAATGTATGGAATACTCTACCCCGAAAGATTGAGGGAGATGTCTTCATTGAGAACTTCAACACGGAGCTAAATTCAGTCCTGTATCGGGAATATCTACTGACTGATTGACTGATGATGTCTATCTTAAGCCTTGTGTGTTTTTTTATAGTAAGGAAGTGTATTTGTAAGTACATGAGAGAGAGAGAGAGAGAGAGAGAGAGAGAGAGAGAGAGAGAGAGAGAGAGTGAGAGAGAGAGAGAGAGAGAGAGAGAGAGAGTGAGAGAGAGAGAGAGAGAGAGAGAGGGGGAGGGAGGGAGAGACAGACAGACAGATAGACAGACAGAGACAGAGGCAGAGAGACAGAGAGAGACAGAGACAGAGGGAGAGAGAGACAGAGAGAGACAGAGAGAGACAGAGACAGAGGGAGAGAGAGACAGAGAGAGACAGAGACAGAGGGGGACAGAGAGAGAGAGAAGGTGAGAAAGGGAGAAAGAGAGAGAGAGAGATGTGTGTGTGTGTGTATGTGTGTGTGTGTGTGTGAGAGAGAGAGAGAGAGAGAGAGAGAGAGAGAGAGAGAGAGAGAGAGCTGGTTGTTAATATTTCATTCTCAAGTGCTTTGGGTCCACATTGTGGAGACAGGCACTATATAAATGCACACCATTATTAGTATTATTACTACTATTATATCATCATTATAATAAGTAGTTTTCCCGCTGACTCGGGGAATACATAGATGTGATGTTAAAGTTTAATGCCCCTTTTCTCCAGGTCAGAATGTCGGAACATTTTCTTGGTCAACTCAGTTGTGTCTCAAAATCAACGAAACTAATTAAAAATACATTGAACTCTGAGACCTTTTAAAACATGCCCACGTACACCTTTACGTCTGTCTATGCTTAATACGATATTTTGTAGAATTTAAGGCTCAGTCATCAAAAAGCCTTTCATGATAACACTGGAGGCCTTACTTCCTTTTTATTTTATGATAATAGAGGGAATTCTGTTGTGGTTTTCTGTCTGGGTCAGAATTTTATACCGCAAATTTCTTTTGATCAGCACAGAGTGTTAAAGAAAAGTCAAGCAGAACGCAGTGCCAGATGTTTTCTGCGTTTTCTGGATTAAAAAATTTTTTTTTGGCTTATACGGTCTTTTGTCCACAAAAGGATAGAATAGTCGGCTTGCATGCAAAAAGTGACCAGATTGGCTCTTTTTCTCGTTCTTTTTACATGAATTTTAGAGTTTTAGAAGATTGGTTTTTCTACATGACGATTATGGCAGGTCTTGGTGATTCTCATAGTGGTATGGGGGGGGGGGGGGGGGAGGGGGAGGGGGGGGGGGTGGAAATGTGATTAGGTCTGTTCACATTGTGTGCACGGCTCAGTGATTGCTTTGAAACTACTACACTATAACTAACTAACTAACTAACTAACTAACTAACTAACTAACTAACTAACTAACTAACTAACTAACTAACTAACTAACTAACTAACTAACTAACTAACTAACTAACTAACTAACTAACTAACTAACTAACTAACTGACTAATCCCCCTCTCTCTACCGTCTCTCTCTCTCTCTCTCTCCCTCACACACCCTGTCTCTCTCTTTCTCTCACACACACACACTCTCGCCTCTCTATGTTTCTCCTTCACACCCACCCCTCCTCCCCTATCTCTCTCTCTCTCTCTCTCACTCTCTCTTTCTCTCTCTCACTTTAGAAATTCTTTCTTCCGTGTGATAGCGAAAAAGGACTCACAACTATACACTGTATTATAAAGAACTCTTGAAATTCATCATTTCTACAACCCATTCAACAGAAACAAAACTTCCTATAAGGGGGGGGGGGGATCTTTTAAAAATTCCTGACATTAACCAAAAGGAAGTATCCTCTTCACTGTTGACTAATAACTGGCATCTCGCATCTCCTGACGTCAAAACCGAACGCTGTGCAAAAAACACCTATAATTATGGGGTTCTTTAACAGAGACTCGTGGTTCTAGAGTATTTTGCGCTGATCAAGGTGATTGATTTTGCTGGGGATGAGAACTTGAATATACGTGACATCTTCCTGGCTTTCAAATTACCCATCTCTCGCATTTCGGGAACAAGGGGCTGTCTATAATGTACAGTGGGGGAAAAAAAAGGCAAAAAAAAGAAAAACTTGTATGTAGCAAATATTCATGTTCGTTTTGAGCTGTGTTTTCCATGTGTACGGAAACTGAACACGCAACGGAAAGGGCCAAAATCCACAAAGTAGTAAAAAAAGAAAGAAAGTTTCAGTGTGCACAGCAGTATGGAAACATTTATTATATTTCATTACTTTAAGGCTTTTTGGCATGGTCGTTTCCGCACACATGAAAACACAGCTTAAGGAATAATACAGAAACGGTACAAGGAGACGCAAAGGTGGTCTAAGGCGCTGTTTAGTGCCCTTGGTTTGGCATCTAACCCTCCAGACCCCGCCCCCATTTCTGCCCTTGGGAAAATTCTGATTTCGTGAGTATTTTTTTTCCTAAGGCTGGCTTTCATAATGTGCGGAAACAGAAACGGCACTAGAAACGTAAAAAACAAACAAACACGAAACGTTCAAGTACTGAAATAGACAGATTGTCTCCATGTGAATGGCAAGGCCGTTTCCGTACATATTTACGTATTTAAGCCTTTATTTTTTGGAGGATCTCTGCTCTAGGGATTTGCACTTCACTTTTTCTTGTTGTTTTTGTTGTTTTCTTGTTACTCTGGTATTCTCGTTGACATCAGGCCTGCTTGTCTACCTTCTTTCTTTCCTCCTTAGCCCTCAAAAGGGCTCCCATTTGTGTTCAGCTGTTTTCTTGATCTTGTTCTGTCTTTCTTGCATGTTCTTTGCTCCCGTACACATGGAAACACTCTTTCTTTTATCAAACTACCGACCCGATTTTTTTGCCGTTTCAGCTGCTGTTTCCGTTTCCGTACCCATGAAAACCCAGCCTTAGGAGCATAATTAAGGGGTTTTCGTGATCATGTAGTTGATCTAAAGTGTATACTGTACAAAATACTAAAAAAAAAAAAAAGAAAGAAAAACTTGAGTTCTTGTGACCGAATGATTATATATTTGTGTGTATCACTGGTGATACTTGGGGCCTAGGGGATTCATCAAAGCGTCACTTCCTCAACCTGGCCTTGCAGCCACCTGTCCTCGCATTCTGCCTAGATTAATTTGTACATAGCCTTTTTTTTTAACACCAGTAAACCACTTAAACCCCGCTTATATTATATGAATGGGTTTTCTGCTCGTAAATAGATAAATAATAAATAAATAAATAAATAGATAAATCTTAGTAAATAAATAAATAAATTTTAATTAAAAAAAAAAAAAAAGAGAAAGAAAAGAATTTTAATGAATAAATATTTTTTTGTTTTTGTTTTTGTTTTTGAAGATTCCGTGATATGTTACTTCCTGTACTACGCCTGTTACTGAGTTATGATATGATGTATTATGTAATGATGTGTGCGCTGTGTGTACCATGTATGTGCTCTCAAACGCTCTGTGAACGTGAATTTCCCTCATGGAATAATAATTAATGATTTTTATTCTATTTTTTAACTAAATAAATAATTAAATAAAAAAACAAAAAACAAATAAATAAAAAAGTAAATAAATAAATATACACAAATGAATAAATAAATAGAAAAATAAATTTTTTAAAAATAAATAAAACCACCCATTTTCATTCACTACCACAATTGAAAAGCATAATCCCTCGCCCTAGAACCTGCCCCTTATGAAACGCCTGTCACACGCTGGAGGCTATAACCCCTCCCTCCCCTTAAAGAGCGTAGATAATTTATTGATTATAGATGTCCCCTCCCCCCCCCCTCCCCCCACACACACACACCAAAAAAGTTACCGTTCACTGACATCTCAAAGAAACAGGTGCCTATGAAAGAAAGGAGCCTTTTTCTAATGAACATTAGTTACACCGCTAAAGATGCTAATTAATCATTACTGTTTTCTTCCCGCTATGACACTGGTGATTTCCAATGATGTTCGTTGGGCTTAAGTACTCACGTATAACCATTGACAGCCAGTTTCACCATCTGAGGTCCCTCCCTAGGCAATACAGCACCTCGGTGCCCTTGTGGTTTGAAGACTGTTCCAGCTTATTCGGTTTTCTAACTCAAAGCATTTCTTTATTTGATCACGCTGACTGACATTTACTGTTTGAAAAATGTTTCTATCACCCCCTCTCTCTCTCTTTTTCTCTCTTTCTGTCTCCTCCTTCTCTATCTCCTTATCTCTTTCTCTCACTCACTCACTCATTCACTTTCTTTCTCTCTCTTTCTTTCTCTTTCACTCTCTCTCTCCGACTCTCTCCCATTCTCTCTTGCTCTCTCTCTCTCTCTCTCTCCTCCTTTTCTGCCCCTCTCTCTTTGCCGCTGTCTTTTTCTCTCTCTCTCTGTCCTGTCTCTCTGTCTGTCTGTCTCTCTCTCTCTCTCTCTCTCTCTCTGCCTCTCTGTGTCTCTGTCTGTCTGACTTCTGCCGGCCTCTCTGCCTCTCTGTCTCTCTGTCTGTCTCCCTGTCCCTCTCTCTGTCTGTCTGTCTGTCTGTTTCTCTTTCTCTCTCTTTCTCTCTCGTCCATTAACCCCTGAATCGTGGTTCTAAAATTTTCTTTTATTAATACATTTATCTTACCATCGAAAACAATCTTTCAGTACCTCTAGGGGGCCGAAGGATTTCATATGTGTATTGTAACAGGAGCTGGGCTAATTTAATGAATGACACAACATGCTTATATAGATCTATAAGCATTTGAAATAGTTCTCAGTGGGTAGATGTGGCAGATCCTGTCGCGGAGCTGGTGAAGCAGTGGTTCTCAACGTGAGTGATAATGCCCCCCTCACCCCCCCCCCGGATTTTGGGGCAAACATTGCAACCACGGATTTGTTCATCAGCTCGCTTAGATGTAACTTAATTGTAATTTATAATTTGTATACTTCTTCATCCCATTTGGGAAATTTGCCTTTGTGCCATTGCAGCCTAGTAACAACTGGAGCAGGCACGTCGTCGCCACAGTGCAGCGCCGGTTGGCAGAATTTTTTTTTGGGGGGGGGGGGCGGGGATGATAGGGATGAATTCTATTTAATTTTGCTCGGGCAGCGGCCTATCCGGCCTGCTCTTTTCGATTTCCAACTGCCAAGGTATCTTTTGTCACAAATCCCAGACTGGGAGATGTAATAATTATGACAGGACAACAATCACGAACGAACAAGTATAACACTTAACAGAACAACCAAACAGACTCACACATTTATTATATATAAAGATAAGATATCTGTGCAATTACATACATTACATTAACTCAATTCAAATACCATTCAGTGGTCAGTATTCCCAACATTCATTCTTCTCCGGGTCCACAACCCGATAGTTACTTCCTAACTATGCTCTGGCCTCAGCCTCACATCCATATATATACTACTTGCTGGCATCTCTTATTGGCTCCGGCTCAACCTAATCTCCGTATCTCAATCTCCCCTCGATGTCTTAATAGCACATTAATATTTCAATAGCACATTAGTATCTCAATAGCACAGTAACGTCTTAATAGCACAATATTTCCATAACAACGTCCCTGTCTGTGGCCAGACTGCCACGACTCATGTGCTCCCGCTGTCCTGCGCGACAGCTTCACTCAGGCAGGCCTGTGGGTAGCCTTCGGCCCAACCCCGGCACAAGTCCGCTCACCGCGGGTGGCTTCTCTGCCCGACCCCGGCACCTATAGAAATAACATTACATCAGTATAACACCATACAATTACTATCCACTTCACCACTCATTACGAACCATCAAGCGTACACGCAATAGTCCACATTTCACTCACCACACATCTGCACTTCTCTACGGTAACCCACCTCCACCGTATTACACAGTACTCAGACTCGCTACGAATCCATGATCCTAACTTACATCTATCGCTCATTGCGCACATCTCTATACACAGTAATCAATGACTTTCACATTCCTCACATCTAACTTATTTACATCATGGTCATAGGAGAACATAGTACATCAATCATCATAATTATCAATCATAGTTCAACCTACCAGTCATCACTGGAAAACACACAATCTCCCGACTGCTCTCTCACGTCTGTCCCCTTGGACTTCTTAACTTGCATTGATCTGACTATTCAGATTTTGCCTCTACTACGCCTCAACTTCACTCACAACATGCACGCTTCAAGTCCCTTCCCCGCACTCATTGACCCTCGCTCACTCGCTCGTGACATCTTTAACGTGCGCAAAGTGCACACGGGCCTTCCGAATTTTTTCGTCCTCATCCGAGAAGACTAGGCACTCGATCCCACCCCGAAATTGGATCAGGGACACGAAAATATCAGAAAAATCCCAAACTTCCAACATGCCTGCACCGGCTGGGTTTTGAACCCGGTACCCTTGGCATGAGAGGCGAGCACCCTGCCTCTAGACCACCTTGTCCCCCCATGGGCTTTATGAGCAGAAAAGTCCTATTTCTTTTTTTAGTGCATTTGATAAAGAGTTCTTTCTGTTTTATAATAAGTCATCAGTAGCGAATTATCATTAATCAGGCTATGAAAAACTTAACTTCATAATTTGTGTGTAGTCTGTCTTCTTGTGAAATGTAGCTGTTGGGGTTGAGTTGGGATTTTGCAGGGGTGGGGGTGGGGGGAGGGGGTGGGGTGATGAAAGAGAAAATTTGGAAATTGGAGCCTAAGAGCGCGATTACCTGAAAAAAGGGTTGAGAACCACTCAGGTCAAGGCTACTCGGTCAGCAGTTTGATAACCCCGACCAAGATAAATGAAAATGTCACATTTCCCGGCTAATCTAATTTAGGGCTAGTCATCCTTCTTTTCCCTTTTTTTTTTTTTTTAATTTAATTTTTTTTGTTCAATTCTTTTTCTCCGATTTTAATCAAACGTGTAGTGGATTTACAGTATTGTTTATGGGCGAGAGAGAGAGAGAGAGAGAGAGAGAGAGAGAGAGAGAGAGAGAGAGAGAGAGAGAGAGAGAGAGAGAGAGACAGACAGAGAGAGAGACAGAGAGAGAGAGACAGACAGAGAGAGAGACAGAGAGAGACAGACAGAGAGAGAGAGAGAGATACACGGAAAGGAAGGCGATAGTGAGAGAGAGAGAGAGAGACAGACAGACAGACAGACAGACAGACAGACAGACAGACAGACAGACAGAGACGAGAGATGTACAAAGAGGTTAGTACTTTTGTTTGTATGATTTGGGGTGTTGTATTGGCAGTATTATTTCGGATTACAGCAAACCAGACATTCTCCCAGGCAAGAATTTGCCATGACAACTCAGTTGTGCGTACAATTCTCCTACAAGTACTTTTCTTTAGGCCTTTGTAGAATTTTCTTCTCCACCATAGTGGACTGCGGTTTTAGAATAGATCTGTCACCATGGAAAACGTCTCAAATAGATAGATAGATAGATAGATAGATAGATAGATAGATAGATAGATAGATAGATAGATAGATAGACAGATAGACAGACAGACTGACAGACAGACAGACAGACAGACAGACAGACAGACAGATCGATAGACAGGCAGGGATGGATAGTTAGATAGATAGATAGATAGACAGACCGGCAGACAGAAAGACAGACAGATAGATAGATAGATAGATAGATAGATAGATAGATAGATAGATAGATAGATAGATAGATAGATAGATAGATAGATAGATAGATAGATAGATCACCAATATAATCATATTCCTCCCCCCCCTCGCCCCCCTATATCCCCAGATTACAAACAAAGAACTACGATCCCCACATTAACATCCCTGTCTACACTTTGGAGCCCGCGGTCTGAGGCTGTAAAATAAACAGCTTTCATGACTGTGGTGAAATTCTATCCTACACGTAAATCTGACAGTCTGTCCACACAGAGAAACTCATCATCGAAACTCACCAGTAATCAGAATGATTGAGGATTGCCAGAGAGACAGACTGCGCAGTGTAACACGATACGCAATCATTTTGTTCTTCAGTGGACGGGGTGTTGTTGGTGAGGTACTTTTGTGTGATTTGTTAGGAGAGGAGGGAGGGGCTAGAGAGAGGAGAGGGGAGGGAGGGAGGGAGAGAGAGATGAAGAGTGGGAGAAGAAGAATGAAAGAAGAGAGGTGGGGGGGGGGGAGAGAAAACAAGTTAAAGAGAACGAGTAAGACAAAGAAAGTCGGAAAGAACGAGAGTGAGAAAAAGTGAGACAGAAAGAGATTGACGGAGAGAAAGAAAGAAAGCGATAGAGAAAGAGAGAGAAACGGAGAGAAGAACACCACAGAGAGAGAGAGAAAGTGAAACACAGAGAGAATGAAAGAAAGGCAGAGAGAGAGAGAGAGGGAGAGAGAGAGAGCGAGACAGAGTGAAACAGAGAGGTTGAAAGAAAGACACAGAGAGAGAGACAGAGAGAATAAGAGAAAGAAAAAAGCGAGAGAGAGAGAGAGAAAAAAGAGAGAGTGAGAGAAACGGAGAACGAGGGAAAGAAATAGCGGGGCGAAGAAAGGGAGAGAGTGAGAGAGCGTGTGTGTGTGTGTGAAACAGAGAAAACGAGTGAAAGAAAAAGCGGAGCAGAAAGAAAGAGGGAGAGAGACAGAGAGTGAGAGAGACAGAGACTGAAAGCGACAGAAAGAGAGAGAGAGAGAGAGAGAGAGAGAGAGAGAGACTGAAAGCGACAGAAGAGAGAGAGAGAGAGAGAGAGAGAGAGAGAGAGAGAGAGAGAGAGAGAGAGAGTCAAAGAGGCAGTTATTAGACCCTGAGAACTGTACTAGTAAATCTCTACAGCAAAAATGATTTACTATCTGGTCTGCTGTACGGGTGGGATATTGTCAGAGAAAGAACAAAAGATGGCAACATTAATTACGATAATAGTAATGGTGATGAGGAAGGTCTTCATTTTCTTTGCTGATCTTTCTACATCTCTCTCTCCCTCTCTCCCTCTCTCTCTCTCTCTCTATTTAACTTTCTCTTTCTTCATCTGCCTCTCTCTCTCTCTCTCCTTTTCCTCCTCCTCCTCCTCTCGCCCCCCCTTCTCTCTCTTTCCCTCTCTTTCTATATTCCTTCTTTCCTTATGTGTCTCTTTTCTCTCTTTCTTTCTCCTTCTCCCCCTCTTTTTCTCTCTCATTTCCCTTCTTTTTGTCTGTCTTTGTCTCTGGCTCTCTCTCTTTCTCTCTCCCTCTTTCTCTCTATCTAACTCTCTCGTTCTTTGTTTCTCTCTTTGCATCTTCCTTTCTCTCTTTCATTCCCTCTCTTTCTCTCTTCTTCTTTCCTTCTTTCTTTGTTTTTCTCTCTTCTTCCCCTCTCTTTTCTGTCTGACTCTCATTATCTTCCTCTCTCTCTTCTCCATTTTTCTCTATCTCTCCCATCTCTCTTTCTTTCTCCCCCTCTCTTTTTTTTCTCTTTCTTACTTTTTTCTCACGGGCCTCCCCCCCCCCCCCCCCCCTTTCTCTCTCATTTTCAGATATCACCTAGTTCACTCATCAATCATAGTCGAGTTCCTAAGTTGAAGAAGATGACATCTGTTATTTCCTGGATGCAGTTTCAGGTAACAACAGGAAGTGTCCTACAAGATCCTGGCCCTATCATGAAACCATACGTTAGTATCCAGGACTTCAAGTGCATCTGGTTTTAAAATTAATTGGATCAGCATCGATTTTCTTGCAAAATGTCTGTTGAATTTATGAGAAATTTTGCATGGCTCATGTTTCACACTTTAACATTATGAATCAATTTGGGTTTTTTAGTTGTAAGATGGGTAACAAACCAAGTCTAGAACGGCACAGTCCGCTACCAGCAGACAAGAACTGCACACCATATATTCCTACATTTTCTTAGTAAATCCGAGAAGATCCTGTCATACCAAGCCCGGTCAGAGACAGTCAGCTTCTGCCATTATTTTTCTTGGATGTGCATTTTGCTGGCAGCAACTGGCTATGTCGTTCCGGGCTTAGTATGATACCCCTCTTGCTCCCCCCCCCCCGCCCCCACCCCCCCCCCCTTTAGACTGTTGCCTGATTTTGAGTTTGGTTCTTTCTCACGTTGTAAAAAAACAAAAAAATGATAATGAGATGAATATGTCAAAAATACAATTCAACAGTGCTGCCACAGTATTTGTACAACTTGATAGGGTAAACTATTGGTGAATACTCAGCGAACAATAGTCCATGCGCTTAAAGTACACATGCGTTCTATACACACTTTGAACTGTTTCGCACGGTGTAGTGCTGTAAAAATGTGTTGTTTAGTTATTTGGTCTTACCATTGTTTATTTAAAAGTGCAAAGAAACAAATTGAAAATCAGGCCACGGTTTAACATAAAAAATCAGTTTCACAAGGTTTGGTATGAAATATAAGTCTATGCAAATTTAGAAATAAAGCCAACAATTTTCCAGAAAGTCGATGTTGGTTCCGCTCAGTCTGAAAAAGACGCACCGTAATTTTGCAAGAAAGGGTGAACAAAAACTGTTTTATATTAATCTATTTCATGTCTTCAAAACATTTTAGTTATGTAAACAACAGTTTGAAGTATTGTGCGTCTCCTTAATCAGTCAAGTAGGGTAGATAGAATTTCGTCAAAGTGTGGCCTCCGTCGGTCAGGAAGGACCATGAAATTTTGCTTCCTAACTGTTTTGAAAGTCAGCTCTTTCACGGAATCATAGAATATTTGGTGGCAAATAATATCAAAAAGTTGTAGTTTGCTTTTGTGGGAATGTCACTTACGCGGTTTCATGATAAAGCCAGAGAACTTGAGTTTCTGGGTTGGCTATTCTTCTTTTGTGTGTGTATTTGTGTATGTGTGTGTGTGTATAAAGAAGCATTGAAAATTTAAAGGAGTGACATTAAAATCTGACCATCTATTTCGATGTTTTTCCCTTTCGTTGCCTTTGTTTATATCGAGCTGACATTTTAACTCCACACACAAGGTCATTATTATTAGAAATCTGCCAGGCTGGCATGAAAGGTTAAATGTTCATTTAATATTATAATTGTGAATCAATCCAATATGCCAGACACGATAAGAGTCTGCTGGCCAAGGACGGGTGTATAATATATAATTTTTGGCCAAATTTTCCAGTTTTATTTTAACACCTGCCTGTTTAACCCAGTGGATCTATATTTTCACAGACGAGGCTCCCCTCCACCTACCCTCACCCCCCACGGACGGTCCCCGGTCGCTAAGGAATGGCGGCTATATTTAACACAAGACAGCCCTTTTGGCAAAATAATCATAACCTATATTTGAACTGCAGGAAATCTGATTGTTTTAAAGTCGCCAATTCCGGCCTTGATAAATCCTTCACACATAAATGAAGACAGCAAGAATTTACTCTGCTGTTTAGTTATCTAGTTATTTTTTTGTCTTTTATGAACAAGGTTATGGTTAGTGGAAGAGTTTACATCTTTGTTACAGAGTGGGTATTATGACTGCATTTTAAATCGAGAGGTATTTATTATTTACTCTTTCGTACCATGCCACACACTAAGAACAATCTGAATAAGTTTCATAAACAGACCTGCAGGGCCACAAATTTAATTACATTAAATTTCCTAACAATTTTGTCTAGATCTCTTACATACTAAAAGACAACATCAGCAGCATCAAATGAAAATTCAATAATATGTCACTAGAAGTCTCCTCTAGATTCCTATAAGATTAAGATCATTCTGACTCACTAACAATTTAAGTACTAGTTATATATCTCTCAGATATAGTCTGCCTACTATCTATCAAGCAATCTACTAATGTCTCTGGCGACGATGTCCTCTCAGCTATTTGTGCCTACCGCTTATAATGGATCAAGCTCGTCAATATAAACTGACGTAGTTAAGTCTATTGGATCTACTCTAGGATGGGCTGGCAATCCCCAGCCTCATCCAGACAAATCAATCCCAATTCACAGATGTGTATGCCAAACATTCATACTCGTTGCAAGTCAATATAATTCTTTGTCTTGCATTCTTGGGTAGCACTCCTAGCATATGCGGCAATCCTGTCCTACTGGACAAATTATGTTCAGCTCCTCGTTCATTGTTGAATCATCAAAGGACAAACACTTACACTTGGTCCCTGGTATAGGAAAACCTATACCATATTCTACGTGGGAGTTGGTCACGGCCTTGTACTAAAAACAGACAAGGTCAAATTAAAATGTCAAAACAATTACTGAAATCTTTAAACCCTCGTGCTTTCTACATTTTATGTACGAATTTCTGAACGCGACTAAGCGTCTTAAACTATCTATCCTTATTCACCCCTTCTCTTCCCTTCTAAGTGTTCATCAAAATCACGGGGTCGAGAATTGCACTGTCACTCCTAACTTATCCATTTATTCTATCTCGCCCCACTTTCTTTCCATCTCTAAGAAAAAGTGTTTCAAAAACAAACTGTTCACGAGAACAGTTCAAGGACAAAATTACGCTGGTTATAATCAACGAGACCGTGAAAAATCAACTCCTTACAAGTCGTGACCCAGCACGGCATTTATATTACTTAAACCCTGACAATCTTTATTGAGAATTAGTTTGCTAAGGCACATAGTCAGACCACAGTCAGGGACAGAATAGTTTTACATGTTGTACTGAATTCATGAATTGCGACTTACGTCTGAATGGAAGTTGTAAAGGGAGCAAATGAAAATTTATGCAAAAACGATGGGGTATTTTGAATAAGTGAATAAATGAATGAATGAATGAATGAACAAATGGATGGATGGATGAATGAATGAGTGAATGAAAGAGTGAATGGATGAAAGACGCACGAAGGAAAGCGAATGAATAAATGAACGAATGGGCGCATGCACGAAACGAATGAATGAACGAAAATGAACAAACAGATGCATGAATAGTGAATGAATGAACAAACAGGCGAACAAACGAATGAATGAATGAATGAAAACTAAACAGATAAATAAAATTGAACAAATGATGTGAGTTTCATAAGCCCTGACTCCACAGCCAACAATCTAATTAGAACAAGGGGGAAATAATTACCATGTCATGCTAGCCTCTCTCGGGAGTTATCATTCTTCTCTTCGCCCCCATAGCAACGCGTCCCATATGTTTGGGTGCTTCCGCCTTGTCGCTTTCCTTTCTTCTGTCCTTTCCTCAACTCTTCCATCTTGAGAATTCCCCAAGAGCGTCGTCTTACGGCGTGTTCAGATAAAATTAATGGCAACTTTTTCAGAGTTCCTAATTATGTCTCATCGGAACTGACCGAAAGCTCTACACGGATGATATATCGAAATATTGGACATTGGAAAGGTACAGCATGGATGCAACTAATTTCATCACTGTCCAAAAGAGGGAATGCACATGTCAGCGGTAGAGACCAGGTCTTGTAGTTCGAGGCCTTAATTCTTGTCTATTCCATCTCCACTTTTTGCACAACTGAGAAATTCGACGTTAAACGCTGGCGGGAATTGTATTCTGATAAAGAGAATAAATCGGAACTGTGAAACAGCTTGATAAGTGCCACAAAGCATTTTAAACAAGTGTCAAAGTGTGCATTTGTTGTACCTCTTCTACCTACCAAAAAGGTCTCCAGTTTTTCAGAAAATGGAGATAGAACAAACAAGAGCTAAGGTCGCGAGTTGTCAGGGGCAACACTGTCAGCATATGTGCATGTCACAGACCTTTGCTTAGATACATTTTGTAACTTTCACGAGGAAATTATTCTCACATTATTTTTACAACAGAAACTGAATTTCATTATTATTTTTTTAACCTATCGGAATTTACCATAATTTGTGTGCATCATTGTTCTTCATTTTTGTTTTACCGTTATGGTAAATTTAAAAAAAAAAATCATCACTAAATACTAAATGTCCAGTTCCACTTCATTCTAAAACCAATATTGCTTTTCTTTTACAAATAATCTGTAGAGACCGTTTGGGCAATATAGAATAAAGTAGAATAGAACTGAGCAATATAGAGTAGACTAGAGTAGAATGGAATAGAGTAGAATAAAATAGAGCGGAACAGAATAAAGTATATAGAATAGAGCAGAGTAGAATACAACAAAATAGAATAGAGTGAAACAAAATAGAAGAGACTGGAATAGACTAGAACAGAATAGAATACACTTTATTAATATTGATTCCGAAAGAAATTTGCTTCTGACCAGTGTACAGAAATAAAAAATGTAATAACAAATACAAACACACATTGACCTAAAAATGCAGTTAACTTAACAACCCAGACATTAATTTCTTCCTATCTTCCATTCGTAAATCTCGTACATATATTATCTTCACGCGGCCCTCTCACTCAGATCTCTGCAAGATCATTGTTGGTGAAGAAATTGTAGCCATGTTAAACACTTACTAAAGGCTTTTTCGTGACCAAGTTCCAAGACCACTACATACAGCCACTTCTCCCTAGAAAAGGCTAGTATGGCTGGCAAACCAAACGGAACCCCAGCCCTAATCCTGACCCTTGGACTACCCAGATATTCACCGTGCACATAAAACTCAGTTTGGCTACATAGTTTAAATATCCACTTCTTTTAATTTTAAATTGCTTAAAGTACATAATTGTGAACAACTCTTACATTTTACACATTGAAAATCAGTACATAGTAATGTAAAAACGGTTATAGTTTTTAGGTTTTCACACTCTCCGTACTGGGCTGGTGATTTGCATAGTGAGAGAATGTGCCATATGCTTAAAATGGGTAAATAATGTGACTAAAAGGAAATACGCAAGCAGCTGAATTTAAAAGAGACAGCCCTCATGCAATGGTGTAAATTATAAAAATCCTACCATGATTTCTCCAGCACTGGTGAGCAGGTCTTGTTAGAAATCATAGTCGGCTGAACGCGACCTAAAAAAGGCAAGACCGTTGCTTTTCCAGTCCAAGACTTAAGGCTTTTAATTAGCCGCCAATTGCAAGGTTTTGAAACAAGGGGCGGTAATTTTGGCGCCCTGCTCGATGGCTCTCACTGAAGATGATGAGGGTTGTCTGCTCCTGTTTTCAGGTAATAGTCTGGGGAATGAGTTGACAGGGAGGACCGGAGGGGAGGAGGAGGAAGAGAAGAGGAAGAAAAGATATCAAAAGAAAAAAGAAGAGATATTGGGTTAAACAGAAAGAATTAGGCAGTTCGGAAAAGAATACAGGCGGCTTGGTTCATAAAGGTCTTCGTATATAGAGTAAATATGTTATAAAAATAAATTCGAGTTTGCTTTGTAGGGGATGTGCAAGAATTTCAAGAATGTGTGCCCTTTGTGCAGGGAGAAGAAACAGACTGAAAAATATCCCCTACATGCAGTGGCGTAGAGTGGGCAGGGCCACAAGGGCGGTTGTTCCTGGCACAAAATACTTAGAAATGCAAAATTAAAAAAAAAATTAAAAATAATAATAATGAAGGCGGTAAAAATAAATCTAATAATAGCGTCGCCCCCCCCCCCCCCAAAAAAAAATAAACTCCCAGTGTTCGTACATTTTATATAGTTTTACAAAATGACATGTCAAATAAAAGTTGCTGTGTGCTAACAGCCCGCGGGTCAGAGGGGCTCAGTACCTGCCTTGCCCCTGGCGCTGGCAACCCACGTTACGCCATTGCCTCCATGTCCATCTTGTTGTCATTTTACGATATTTTTTGTACAATCAGCCACTGTGATGTTCATATGTGTGCAGTTGTCAAAAGCGGGGGCCGGCCCCGGAACCAGTTAGATCACTTGGGCTTCCAATTGGGTCCCACCATAGAGCAGGAGTGGCCAAACCGCGGCTCGTCAGCCACATGCGGCCATACAAATAAATATAGTTAAAAATCTCTTTATTCACTCTATTAGTTTTATTTTTGGCACTCTAAGTTAGTTACTGAAATGCAAATTGGCGCGTTTTTCTTAGATGTTCCGTAGTTCATGACTGTATTTAATACGTTCGGTATAGTCAAATAATCATCAGTTAAGATTTTAAAAACATTTGGTATGTACTTTGTGATTACTAAAACTAATACAAACTAACAGTTAAAAAAAAACTGCATACATGAGTAAATATTGTTGCATACATGTATTTCTTAATAACATTTTGTAAACAAAAAGTGGATGTAACGATAAAAATGTGTGTTTAAAGTTTGTTGATATGTTGTGGCTCCCGAACATCTGGAGTTTATCGTATGTGGCTCTTACATCAACCAAGTTTGGCCGCTCCTGCCGTAGAGTAACCTGGTCTTGTCAAGTACATAAAACCCATTGCAGCATCGCATTAGTTTTACAGGGACCAGTAGCGATTATAATTAATTATTGGTACCCGTAGCTGGTCAGAAGCGCCAGAATTATTGGCTTCTTCCAGTTTCTCAAATTTTTGTTATATCATCGCGGTCTCAATACTTACCGTTCGTCTTCTCACTTCAATATTTTATGGTTGTATATAGAAGTAAGGCGTGTTTGTCCTTTCCATTCTCAAAACTGTCTGAGAGTTGGGTTTAGGGTTACAAATGAAGAAAAATATTCACAATGCACTTCGCCCCAGTCATTTCTTCCCCACTTGTCTGAGGGTCCTTCTACGTAGTACTTACGCTAGATTTGGGGGACATTTTTTACTCCGGCCGCCACACACACCCACACACACACGTGCCATATCATACGCTTGCCCCCCCCCCCCCCTCCCCCATTGTACGAGCGTACGGCCATTAGAATGGTGAATGTTCTGGATACGATTGGTGCTCTAAAACTTTAAGCAACTTTTTGTACGAACAATTTGGCTGTTTTATTAGAAATGTATTTTTCGAACCCTTCATGTCCTTGAACAAAAAATTAAAATAAAAACTAAACACTTAATTTATTGCCATAACGGAAAAGCGCACCCCCCCCCCCCCCCGCGCGCCGTCCACAACCCCCTCGTGTAAGCTTTCCGTACACATACACACATAAGTAACCCAAGCGTCACTTCGAGCCACGGATACCTCGACGGACGAACTGAGTTCCGAAAATCCAAGTCTGGAACTCCCATGCCATCCATGTCCGAATTTTCTTTTTTTGGATATTTTACCATGTTTTTACTTGTTTAATTTTCTTTTCGTACTGTTACATTTTTTTTCCTGATTCAGGGCCGTTGACTGAAAGCTTGATTTGTCTTTGCTTTTCCTTTCGGCTCATTGTATCATATCTGTACCATTTCTTACGCGAGGCTTTCCTACATAATTATACCTTTTCCTTTTTGCCATATTTTGACATACACATCGAACGTACGCACTGTCTGGATGGGCTGTTTTCTTAATACAATTCATGTCATATACGACATGAAACGCGGACTTTTGTCTTTCAGTGCACGTTACCTCATCAATAAGAACATCCACAGTGATTTTCTTAAAATGAATATACTCGAAGATAAAGTGCGGTTCTAAATGCTTATGTTCCATGCCATGATTTCCATTGTTTAATGGCGAAAAATCATTTTCTCCCCTTAATCAATTTGCCCGGATCTTTACAAAGAGCTCGCGACTTAAAGCTTCATTCTTTAACCCATTAGTTCAAACCGTGAAGCATCATTGTAATAAATTGGCTTACATGTTAAAATTGCGTGCGCTAAACGGTCCACACAATTAGCCCCGTTCATCTTTTTAAAATAACTAATTGACACAAAAGTTCAACCTGGAAAACCCCGCAAAAAGAAACGACATTGTGCCACTTCAGTTTCACAAGCGCCTCCTTGCTGATCTCATCTTTATACAATCACAACTCTATCTGCATTTTTTAAAAATCTTCATTTCTTTTTAACCTTATGAATGTCGAATACGCCCACAGTCTGGTTTTCAATTTCACGCATGGTTTCTGGTGCAATTCTTGAACAAGTAGGCTCTCTATGTTTCAGGGAAAAAAGAAAAAAGGTTTCTTTCGATTCCAAAGGGCATATTGTGCTTACTAATATTCTGATAATCGAATAGTAGACTTGAAAAATTATTATATTTCTTGCATACAGACTCGCTACTGAACACTACTTTTGTTGTTCTTGGTCTGATTCTCTCTCTCTCACTCTCCCTCCCTCTCTCTCTCTCTGTTTCTCTCCCTCTTTCTCTTTCTCTCTTTCTTCCTCTCTCTCTTTCTGTGTCTTTCCCACCCCTCTCTCCTTCTCTGTCTCTCTCTTTCTCTTTCTCTCCTCCCCTCTCGCTCTCTCCCTCTTTCTGTCGCTCCCTCTCTTCCTCCCTTTTCTATCTCTTTCTCCCCCCTCTCTCTGTGCCCATGTAAGTATGTGTTTGTATGTTATAAATGACCATAGAAACACTATTAGTATCAGAACACTAGAGACACTCAAAGAGTCTTTTTCACATGCGCCAGTGAATTGTCACCATGAGAGGGTTATTGCTATAGGAATACTGGAGACAGCAAGTTTCTTAGGCCGGGCGCGGATCAGTCGATTTCAATAGGCCAAGTAGTTGATTGGTCACAGAGGTAATGGTTCGTGGCGCTATTTTTACTTCAGAGAAAAATGGGCGGGTACAATAAAAAGTTAACGTATTTTCCCAACAAACTTAAACACCCCTCGAAAAGGCACCCAACGGGCAATTTGTTTTTGTAAAGGCGACCACCACAAGTAGATTTTCGACTTTCGCCGAAGTGGGGGAGCTATCATACCAGAGTGTGTCTATATTATTATATGGAGGTTTCACTATTGGTCGAGTTGCACTGCGAGACACGGGAGGCTCCGCGAAACCACTGTTAGCATGGAACGAAAAGTAGGTCACGGCGGTAAACAATACTCGTTTGGGCATTTCCACGAGCGTAAGAGCTTACAAACGGTTCTAAATAGTTTCAGTCAGCCCAAAAATATGAACAAACCACTGTAAACACATTATCTTTGATGAAGACGGTCTCTTTCAATTCATATTACCGCAGCGACCTAGTTTCGCGAATTTGACGAAAGCAAGATCTCTCTATAAATGCATTCTCTCTGATCAAACTAAACCCAGAACCCCACAACCATTTGCTGCCAGCAAAATGTACGCCCAAGAAATAATGGTAGACGCTCACTGGGTCTGGCCAGGCATAGTATGATAGAATCTTCCCGGATTTACTGAGAAAATATATCAAATTATGGTGTGCGCTTTTGTGCATTGATATCCATTGGTTCTTTTTTTTTTGAAAACTTTTTTGAAAAACTTTCTTTTTTTTAATGTCTGGCCGAGAAAGTAACAACTGGTGACTTGTATGTAGTTAATAATGATTTTCAACATAATTATGTTTTTACTTACAGGTTGATTTTTCTTTACAGACTTTGACACAGATCTCCAGATACTGAAAATATCTGATTGTTAGCAGATTTTATTTTAAATTGTTTGATTTTGCGAATTAACGTGAACTGAGTTAAATAAATTACACTGAATTAGAATTAAATTATAATTTACTGAAATGAAATTTGGTTAATTAAAATTAAAATCTGATTAATTGGCATTAAATTTGATGAATTGTTCGATTAATAGAATTGGAATGTGAAATAGACTTGAAAATTGAATTAACTTACATTTTTTCTGTTGTCGAGATTTCTCCGTTTAATTTTTGTTGTTGACCCATGACATTCAAAAAGTAATTTTTATTAAGACGATATTTCATGTTAACTAAATAATTGTTGTGTGATATTAGTGAGTTATTTATCTGGTTACGTAGTCGCACATTATGAAACAGTATCGAAGGTCTGAATTTCAAATATTAAAATACAATAACAGCATCGGAACCGAGCTCGTCCGCGGCTTAGCGATCTTTTAAAAATTTACAAGGGGAAATAATTCCTACTGTATCTATTATGTCCCCTTTGGCGCTGTAGCCTGAGGGCGGGGCTAATCTGCCCAGCGATTAGCTCGCTAATGTGGTCTCGTGGCATAAATGCCACAGCCAAAAAATACGAAACACTCGCCGGTTTGTGCTGCGTTTGAAGAAAACGCATGCACGTGGCAAAGCGACTCACTGTGCTGGGATGGCAACAAGGAGTATGGGTGTTTGCAGGGGCATCGCTGGTACAAAAAGGTGTGAAGATTTGTGTTTTTGTGACAAAGGCCTGTCGGCGTGCCGGGGAGAGGGAGGAATAAGAAGAGCTTAGCAGGCGAGCAAGTGGTTTGAGATGGAAGATTGTTTCAAAATTGGTTTGACATCGCCGGAACAAAATGGCCTTGAATATCATAATGTTGAAATGAGAAGACAAAAAGAAAAATATGAAACAAAAACTGAGAGATTTAGTTTGATTTGAGTTTTATTTAGACAGCGATCAGACGCAGTTGCAGGGTCTTTTGTTGTCAAGAAAAGAGGAAATAACACAGATGGATGTAACAAAGTTATTGTGAAAAGCAGCTAGACCAGAGCCAGAATATGAATGAGTTTAATAATAATAATATTAATAATGGAGTATATTTTTGTTATAATGCGCTTGTCTCCATAAAGTGGCCCCAGAAGGTTTTACAATGAACTTGTATCCTCTCTCTCTCTTTCTTTCTCTCTCTCCCTCTCTCTCTCTCTCTCTCTCTCTCTCTCTCTCTCTCTCTCTCTCTCTCTCTCTCTCTCCCTCTTTCTCTCAATCATTATTTTTTCTAAACAGGACTGATTTTAGCTCCAGTTTTTAAACCCAAATAGAAACGTTGGTTCACTTCAGATGACGCCAACTATGGGCACGGTGTTTTGCTATAAGAATTTCTATAGATAAAAAATAATAGTACAAATCAGCCTACAATAGAGGGGTTGTTAATTAAAATGAATGAAAAAATGAACGCACACTGAACTGGAAATGTCTCAAGTAAGATATGCTAGTATCGACATAAGGAGGAACTCATTTAAGTCTAATTATGTACTCTTTCTCCCTCTTCATAAGAAAGTATTTCTCAGCTTATGTGTATCTAAACATATTTTTATTAAAATTTGACACCTGTAATCGTCGGTTCATTGCAAGAAGTGATTATATCCTTATTTGTGGACATGGATGTAATTACCACTTGCATTGAACCCACATAATGATCTAATGAAATAATTAATGATAAAAAGATCTGCCGTATTAACTCTGCAAATTTATCATAATATAATATACGCAAACACAGTAACTCGAAAATTTTCGATTTTTCTTTTTTGCATATTCTGTTTCGCCTTGTGGTAAGTACTACATTTTGACAGGATGCGAATTCCATTACCGAATTAATTGACCTAATTAGTGATGAGGATTTAAAGGTCGTAACAGACATTTGATACTTCATGTCAAACTTCCAAGTCGCTCGCCTGTAAAATTTACAAAACCGGCGATACGGTCCTTGTCCAGGCACCCCTCGATAATATCTGTCCTGTCCGTGTACCAGGTATTTTCTTTAACATTTACAGTCAATATTACTACATTGAAGTTTTTAAAATAATATCCTCTTTTCCCGCATACCTGTTTTTTTCAACTCCCCACCCACCCACCCCACTCCTACCCCCCGCCTCTGATGTGAGAGAAAGATGTTTTGAAGAAAAAAAAAAAGGGAGACAAAGGATTTGTTTCACTTAACTCCACAGAACTTGCACGTCTCCGAATTTTTAATTTACTTTTACTCAAGATGGTGGCGGAGCACTGCATGGCAGACAACATCTCATAGTTGAAGTTGAAAAAGTGACTGAAAAAATTAACACTGCACAGCCAGAGCCGTCTTAACGCATGGATACACTGGGAACTTGTCTGGAGGCCCCAAGGGTTTATGGGGGCCCCACGCATGCAAATCCACATTGGTTTTTGAAACGGGGAGGAATATCCTTCAGCACTGTCCAGGGGCCTGTGATGATACTAAAATTGTAATAGTATCAGAAACGTTCGTTTTCCAGAGCTCCAGAATGATGTTTACATCTCGTGCTAAAGAAACGACAAGGGCGTAAATTTTTTCTTTTTAATCTGGAATAAAACATTATCAAAATATACACAAACAAAAACTAAAACGACTCAGAACTTGTTCTCAGCGCTTGCCTGGGTACAAACAGATTATTGTGGCTGGCGGTAAAACGTGTGGCTAGCGCGTGGCGCTTCCTGGCATGAACATTTGAGCAGCCATTTTGAGTGTGATCACGTGCCTAAATTAAGTGCTTGGGGCTCATCCAGGAAACAATGAAATTATTATTTATTTTTTTTAGCACGGGAAACTCCGTTTCTAGGGTCTGTTCTTGAGTTACGCCGTTCTGACAGTGAGGCTCACTTTTTCGTCAATGGTATTATCATTAATTCATTAGTCTTTTCTTAAGTTACACATTTTTGACAAGGGAGCTGTTGTTTTTAGATAATGGTGTGATCATTAATTGTTCAGCATTTTATAGAGTTACGACATTCTGTCAAAGAAGCTGTTCTCGTCAACGATTATCACTGTTATCATTAATTTTATAATGGTGGGCTTTTCTTGATTTACGCCATTCTGTCAGTGAAGCCTGTCAAAGAAAATCAGTAATCTTTATTATAGCAGAGTAACTTTACGGCATTGCAGTAGGCTTTTCTCCACAATGTCAATTGTGCAACTCTCAAATTTTATACATTTCTTATTGATGAATATCCTCAGGATGCTGTGGCATGAAACTCACTCAAGCATTAATTGTACAGTGTTCGTTTTTAAATATTCCACTCACGACTGCAATTGACTTCACTAAAAGCTTAACTCTGAAGTTCACTGACACAATCTCCACTGCCAATTGGAGAGTGTTTTTCCACAACTGGGTAAGTCAAACGTTGCGTGAGGTATGGCCCCTTTCAGATAGTCATTCAAAATTGGGCGAATAAGGACGGGACATAGCAAATTTTAACTGAACACTTTCACCGTGTCTTATACTAATTTTGAATGGCTATGTGAAAGAGGCCATGACTCATGCAAAATTTGATATACCCAGGTTTGGAAACACACTGTCCTGTCCGGGTACCAGGTATTTTCTTTAACATTAACAGACAGTAATAATACATTGAAGTATACTGTTTTTTAAATAATACCCCCTTCCCTCCCTCCCTTTTTCGTTTCAACTCCCCACCCACCCACCCCCATCCTACCCTCACCTCCGATGTGAGAGAAAGATGTTTTGAAGGGGAAAAAAAGGGAGACAAAGGATTTGTTTCACTTTACTCCACAGAACTTGCACGTCTCCGAATTTTTAAATTACTTTTACTCAAGATGATGATACTCAAGACACTCATTTTACTGCAACGCTCACTCATTGGACATATTTTCCCCCTCTTTGAACTCTCTGGGATAGATGCAGTGAGATAGGGCGAGGTGGGCAGAGGTATCAAAGCTGGTTAGCAGAAAGCTTTAGACGTTGAAACAAACTCTTTCTAGGTATCATCTAGTTGTGTGGTAACGTTCTTTAGTATCACTCAAACATTTTCGAAATTCGCTTGATAAATGGATACGATGATGGACGACAAGAATTCTCTTTCACTCATTCCAATCTCATTTCTCAACTGCAAACACACACTTGTATGGATCACTTTTTTAGTTAAACACGTGTAAACTTTAGTAAGAATTTTAGTCCACACTAAAATTTCTTGTCCATTTCAAAGAGGAAGAAAAAAAATTGAATCAGTGTACCTGTCATACAAAACAATCTCAATCGGACTTAACTCACTCTTTGCTCTGTTCATAACAGTAACAATACAGCCTGTTGACATACAGAACGATCTATGAGAAGCGGCGGTCAATTAGCTTTCAATTATCAAAAGAACCTTGAGTCTCCCAGTTGACAGCACAAAACACAGCCCACTTGTGATTTCACTTAATTTCTATTTTCACGTCCGATTTACGACCAAACGGCTTTGTCCACAGAGGGGGAAACTTATAAAAGGTACCGGTTTCGAACGCCGCTCCTTCGGAGTGAAGGGCAAACAAGCTGCCAAAGACTATGTGCTCTAATCAGAAACCTGTAGTCTCGAGTGCAAACATCCCTGTATTATCTCAATCGTTTTTTCATTAAATGCAATGATACACGGTGAAAGAGTTTACTGTATGGACCCCGCTGACAGCCAGCGCCGGTTACTTTGTTATGACGCCTATTCAAACTTAATCATACCGTCTCACTAAGGCTTTGATGGACAGGCATTCTACAGGGCCAGGCCAGGAGTGCTTTGTGACCAAGTGGACAAGGTTGGTAAGTCTTTGTTTGATATTGATAACCTGTCGAGAGGGTTGGATATAAAACTATGTAAGGGTTATCTTGTCGGGTGGAAATCTTTGAGGATCTACGGATCTCTGACAGATTTGGCCGAAAGGGCAATTCGCTTTGAGAATCTGTATGAATATGATTGAGAAATTAATTTCGTATACATTATTTTCCACTGAGCAGTATCTGTAGTTTGTCGTTTCTAATGCTTTTGTGGGTTGTTGTAACGTTTCTTTATTGTTTCTTTCAAATGCTGGGCTTTGCTAAAAACAACCTTTGTAAACTCAGTATCTGAGAGGAATTGGTCCATTTCGCTGGACGCCACAAAGTTTGGCTCCTTATTAAAAAAAAAAATCTCAAAGGATATAGGCCTAAAGTGATAACATAAAACAAACAAAACAAAAAGGATTTAAGCTATGTTTCATTGGTAAGGAAACGGAAACGGCAAAGACACAATATCAAATAATAAAAAGAAAGAGTGTTTGCATGTGCACGGAAAGAGAGAGAGCAAAAGAGGGAAAAGAGAGAGAAAAGAGACAGACAGACAGACAGACAGACCGACAAACAGAGAAAGAGACGGAGAGAAACAGGAGGGAAGAGAGAGGCGAGGAGCTACTACTACTACTACTATTGAAATGTTCTTGCTCATTTGGTGACCCCCCCCCACCCCCCTACCCCTACCCCCACCCCCACACGTATCCCCCAAAATCAAGTTAAAAAAAACCTTGATCTAGTCCCATGCCTTAGGGCGGACCTGTATCCACACCCACAACGGTTACAACTCCTGCCAGGTGCATGCAATGTTGGCTTACTGACTTCCACGACAGAATGTTTCCGCCTTTTACTGTCACAACAAAACAAACACCAACCAGTGGTGACAATAGAATTATTAATTCAATACCCTTTTTTTCTTTTCATTTCTGTCTGCCTCACAACACCGACATACACGGACCTTGGTACATCTGCTTGTACCTTTTCAAAACTAAAACAGAACATTTTCATTATTTTTTTTTTTCAACCCTCTGATCAAAACAAACATTTATAATACTTTGAAAACAGTTGGAAAACTATCTTTAAATCGCTTTGTAAGAACTTCAAAGAAAAAATGAAAAGGTTCGAATTAGAATGAGTCTAAGTTCCATTGGTACTTAGATCCCTTGTAATTCTAATCCCCTCAATGTATATAAAGGGTTGAATTACAAGGGATCTAAGTGTAAATGGCACAGAGACCCCTTCTAATTCGATTCAATTGTTTGAATTCGATAAGGTTGCTGGTTTTGAAGACAGGAAGCGGAGGGGGGGGGGGGGAGTAGCAAGTATTCGGGATGGAGGAGGAAATGACTTTTTTTCTGCGATTTCAAAGAGACGAGTCAATTCTTTGTTCTGTGACAAAAACGTCCGCGAGAAGAGATCTCTATGGGTGTTCTGTTCTGCAGTCAAGGTGGGGGCTTTTTTACTTACTTCCCGAATGTCTTTTTTGCTTTTATCAGACGGAGCGTGGGATTTTTCTCTGTTTGTTGACGAACAATGCAAAACAAATAATTATACATGAAAGAAAACAAGAAGCTGCTGGAGCGGTAGACACTTAAAGGAAAAGAGATTGCGCTTAGATAATAGAATAACTGGTATTCGCAATAGTGTGTAGGTGGATGGATGGATGGATGGATGGACAGAAGGAAGGAAAGAAGGATGATTAGATAGATGGATGGACGGATGAATGGTAGGCACGATGATGGGATGGTGAATGGATGGACGGATGGAATGATGGATTGGTGGATAATAGATGGATGAAGGAAAAGAAGGATGGATTGATGGATGAATAGCTGGGTGGTTAGAAAGATGGATCGATGATCTATGGTGGATGGATGGACCGATGGATGGATGGATAGATGGAGGGGTAGCTGGACGGACAGAGGGGCCGATAGATGGTACTGGCTGTCTAGCTGGCTGGTTAGATGGACGAATGAATGGTTGAATGGATGGATGGATGGATGGGTGGATGGATGCAATGAGTCATTATTAAAAAAAAAAATTATAATTGATTTAATCTAACGCATGTGCATTGAAAACGCTGACTAAAAATCAGACACAGTCAAGTACTCGAAGGACATTAGAGAGACGGTCTGTAGAAATCTTTATTTTACCTGGATCTGAAAACCACTTTTGCAGTCTTCATAAATATTTCTTGGTAGAGCTCTCTCTTCCGAAGAAGAGGTTTCCTGTTTGATTCCTGGTTTGTTTCTTGGTCTTATCTTATTTCCATTCCTTTTCAGTTTTTGTTGTCGTTGTTTTTTTTTTGGTCAATATTCGCAACCAGTCCAGTCGACTGTTCTCTTGTTAACAGATTTTGCTTTAGTGTAAAGGTGGTCAAGATGCTGTAAATACAGATGGAAAAACAATGGAAACTAGAAGAGTTTGAGTGTTGAGCTTGAGTTTGGATATAGAGCATCCGCACGATAGCGGCCACACTGTGCTAGGAATAAGCAAGACGATAGACAAAATATAACAGATCAATAGGATAGGAGGTGGACCTACTAGAAGCGACAACCAACAGCCCGCGAAACGATAAGAAGAACAAAAGAAAAGAGAGAGAAAAAGAAAGGACGGTGATGATGATGGTGGTAAGGTTGGTGATAATGATGATAATGACGATGAGATTGGTACGACGATAACGCTGACTTCGATGATGGTGATGAACTGGTGAAAGCAATGATGCTAATGATGAAGATAACAATGATGACGACAACGATGACGATGATGATGATGACGAAGACGGTGACGACGATGATGATGACGAGAAAAGACGATGAGAAAGAGGATGATGGTGATGATGACGATGACTTGGATAAATTTTATAATGTAGTTATGAACCACAATCAAAGTGTGTTTCTTTCTTCAACAAAATAATGGTGACAGATAATGATATTGATAACGACTGAAAAATGCGAAACCGAGGAAGAAAAAGAAAAAGAGAACAAGAGAAAGCTGTAACGATAAGGAAAGCAGAAATTGGAAAATTGAAGACAGACAGACACACACACACGCACACACACACACACAGAAAGAGAGAGAGAGAGAGCGAAAGAGAAAGAGGGGCACATTTGTTACATTTTCACCACCGTGTCTAAAAAAACTGGCAACCATCTTTAATTAATAGCCTGACCCCGTTATTATTTTTCTATCGAATTTTGTAACCTCAGAGACAAACCCAAGCTTGTCCCAGCTGGCAAACACGCACTTGAAACAAAAAACAGGAGCACCAATTAAATAGTAATTACTTCAAAAACAGCCAATGAATTGTGTGGGTTTTTTTTTTTTTCGTTTTTTTAGTTCGCAAATTAAAATAGAAAAGGCCACATCTACTTTTACAGGTAAAACAAAAACGTCAGGACAAATCGCTAAATTCTGAAAATTGGCTCTTTACAAATTTAATCACAACCTCTGTCCTCGTGGGCTCAGTTTATTTATTTTTTTTTCAATTTCTTTTTATTTTTCATTTTAACTTTTTAGGCAAAGATTTGTTTCAATTCAATCAACTCCCCGCTGTCCTTTCCGTGTCTTTTCTTTCGAAAGGAAGAAAAATGCTTCGTGTTTTTTTGTTTTTTTTCGTTGCTTTCTTTTCAAACTGTTTCCCAGTCGATCATTTCTGTCTGTCGCCCAAGGGCTATAACTCTTTTGCGAGCACGTGTGGCGCCCAGCACGTGGTTAACCAGACAAAGGGAGAGCACTAGAGATGGGAGGTTCTTATCTGATACACGGACTCGAATACAGCTTTCTTTTCTCCTTACCAGTCGAATACGTTTTATTTCATATTTGTCTTGGATTTGGAAGTGTATATATCCGTACAACAGTTTTACCAAAAGCGCGACTGGTGAAGGTTTGCTGAAACAAAACTTGGTATGGTGTTCACGAATTTAAAGTGACAACACATGGAATAGTCAGATGGACCTGGGGGCGTGAGGGTCTGGTCAGTTTGTATCAATGGTCAGATTGACCAATCAGGCGAAAAGGGGTTTGGGGTAGCCATTGGTGATCGACGTACACTCAAGTATATTATTAGCGCAGATCGCGCAATCTCCGAGCAGAAGTGGGATTGTTTTGCTACTAAGCCGATTCATATTTTTAAAAACTATGCAAATTAACAAGGTCAGTAATATAGTATTCGGGTGTGTGTTCTACGTCATCGAATTGTGTGCGTTGCACGGATATGCACTGTCCATATCCATACATATGCGCCTCCCTGGGATTTATAAGAAAAGTCATTTTTGCCTACAAAGGAGCTGGGAGGGGGGAGGTGCGGTTGAAGCCAAGCGCATGAAAAACCTGAAAGGAGAGGGAGTGAAACAAAAAACTGCCAAAAATCCAGCGTACTTACTTCGTAGAGATTTGAGTGGCAGTTCGGAGAAAGCACGTCCACATGTTAACCACCATATTGGGCTAGGGGGGAGAAGCAAGACGAAAGAGAGAATATATAGCTGAATGATGGGACAGAAGGAGACCTTGCAAGAGGCGTCCACCAACCACTCGCTGTATCAGGGATGACTATATAATGTATTTCATAGAAACTTCTGACATCGAATATGGTGGGGTTTATTTTTTTTTCGTCGTTGTTGTTTTCTTTTCTAGTCTGTTTCCGTTTTAGCAGAAGAACAAATTGGACCCGGCATGCAACAGACCGACAGACCGACAAACAGGCAGGCAGGCAGGCAGACAGACAAACAGACATGCAGGCAGACAGGCAGGCAGACAGGCAGACAGACAGGCAGACAGACAGACAGGCTGGTAGGCAGGCAGGCAGGCAGGCAGGCAGACTGACAGACAGACAGGCAGACAGACAGACTGACAGACAGACAAACAGACAGACAGGCAGGCAGACAGACTGACAGACAGGCAGACAGACAGACTGACAGACAGACAGGCTGGCAGGAAGGCAGGCAGGCAGGTAGACAGACAGGCAAGCAGAGAAACAAAAAGCCGCTGACATGAAGCAAAAATATAAGTTTTACAGTAGTCAAGGAGAAGACACGGAGTGTCAACATTTCTCTGAAAATTCTCTGATTGTCCAATCAAACTTTACAAGTCTGGTGACCAATTCGAAATCTACAAGTTGATTTAACAGGTTGTTGTTTTTTTTATCATATTTACAAAATTCATATTACAGATAGACATATTTTTCAGTACAGACCTTTTCCTCAGAGTTTTTATTTCACGTTTATTTGATCTTATTCATGAGAATCTGAAAACTGAAAACGAACCCAAAGTAAGATAACGAAAAAAACCGCGAAAGACACAAAGTGGCCGTTACCATACCGACGGGCGCCGTTAAACTCAACTCGAACTCAAATTAAAACTTACAAACCCGTTCGAAAACTCGGATCAAAGCGTTAGGCTACGAACTTTGTAAGGGTATCAGTTTACAAACGACGTAATACATTATGGTCCATTGTGATATTCCGTTGCGTTAGAGCTAGTGGATTTGGATTGTTTTAAAAGATTAATTTTTTTTTTTGGTCTCATAAAACTCTGTCCTACATCCGACACCTCAGAGATTTCGAGTTTGACTTTTGAAATTGGATTTTACGGTACGTCGGCACGATAACAACCACTTCGCGCCATTCCCGTTTTTTTTCGGGTACTTTATTTATGTTTGGTACTCAGACCTTCTAAATTTAAATTTCACAAATAGAATTAAATAGTTCCGTATAAATTTTATCGCAGTAAAATTCTCAAAAGTTGTTATGTACAGATCTGAAGAGTTTTGTAAATGTGTAAACAACTTTTACATAAAATTGTAGATCTCAGCCTCTTTCACAGATGACGAGATCGGTGATGTTCACTGGAGAAACAGGTTCTTACAGAATTGCCGAGGAAACCCGCAGTCTCACAATATATACATATTTTTCTGTCTAATGACTTTTCAGAACATTTTATCTACAAACTCTGACTCAGGTAAAACTTTAGCTTAATCGCTTAATGGTCTTGTCCATAGCATCCGCTCCGCTATTTTTGCCGAAAATGACGTATGATAAAGTAGGTGATTTGCACTACGAGCACTTAAGGCGTCGCGAACCAATCGGAGGCGAGCTGAAAATAGTTCGCTGTAGTAAACAATGGCGCGTGTGTACATGCACATGGGAGACGTTCGGTCAATTCTTTCACTTCCTTTCCCTTTTTTACACGGATGGTAGGGAATCTGACCAGCTTGGATCCACCCTTTCCACCCCTGCCATAACAGTCAACTGCAGTGCAACCAGCAGGCATTTAAACCGCTTAGACATATCTCGAAGTTACACTGATCAGCTGATCCATCCGCCATTTTGGGTGTCGGAAGAACAAAACAAAAACACTCTGCGACGTCTTTCGCAATGGGCCTATAAGGACAGAATTTTTCATACGTCATTTTTCCGTAAAAGTTTGCGGAGCGCATGATGTGGACACTTACTATTCATTTCCGTTTAGAACTCGATTCCACGATGTATCGCTGCAAGAATCGCACAGACGAAATCCAAAACCCCGAATCGAACAGCTTTTCACGCCAGATAATAACTGACTTTAACTTTGACATGACCAGAGAGACGAAAAAAAAAGACAAGGAAACTTGGTGTTGTCAATATTTGTATCTCTTCCTTGTTTCTAAACTTGACAACTTATTCTTTGGCAGTTTGTTTTGTTTGAGTCTTCCATGTTTTCTTTTCCACAGAGAAGGAACAAATAGAGTTGTCATGGTGGTCCTTTGGAGGGGCGAGACCTCTCACAGCCGGCGACCTTAGTTCCTGTTTGTTTCAATTACGTTTTTTGCACAAAATGAGAAATTCCGGGTTAAACGTTTGCGGTTTTAGTATTATGATAAGGAGAAACAGTTTGATAAGTGCCATAACGCATTTAAACTCTTGTTAAAGTGTGCATTTGTTTTACCCTTTCTACGTACGTAAATATCTCCAGTTTGTTTTTTTGTTTTTTTTTTGTTTTCAGAAAATGGAGTTAGAACAAAATGGAACTGTGGTCGCGTGGAGGGGAGAGGAAAGACCTCTCACAGTTGAGCTCAGCTTTCCTTGCCCGAAATGAAAGACAAGGAACACGTGCTCGCTTCTTAAAAACAAGCAAACAAACTTCATTGTTTGGAGGAGAGTTAAATATCATATTATTTAAAGCAATGCACTTTACCAAAAGATCATGGTTCCAAATGAATACTTGAGCAGCCATTTTTATCCGGGCAAAAGTTTATACTTCCGGTGTAGCCGTCAGTGGGCGCATTGGTGCAGGCAGAGAGTATAGATTTATAGAGAGCTCTCACTTCCGCCAAATCGCGAAACTAGGTCGCTGCGGTGACAAGAATTGAAAGAGACCGTCTTCACCAAGGATAGTGTTCATGTCTGTTTACTGTAGTTTGTTCATATATGGGCTGATTGAAACTATTTAGAACCGTTTGTAGGAAATGCACAAACGGATACTGTTTACCGCAGCGACCTACTTTTCGCTCCATGCTAACAGTGGTTTCGCGGCGCCTCCCGTGTCTCGCAGTGCAAATCAACCAGCAGTGAAACCTCTCTATAGATACATACTCTCTGGTGTAGGTTCACAATGTTTTATTTCGTTGTGAAGGTATACCTTTTTTTTAGATAAGATAAGATAAGAATCACTTTATCATCCCGCGAAGGAAATTCACTTTCACACAGCGTTTAAGAGCATATACCTGGTACATACATCTAACGCACCATTACACAAAGATATTGTAACTCAATAACAGGCTTATTACATGAAGTAACATGGAACCTTAGTAAAATATGGCACACATCTGGCTATAATGCCTTTTTGAGGCGAACTGTGTAGGGCAGAATCATCATCAATTTGTAAAGGAAGTAAGGCCTCCAATGTAACCATGAAAGGCTTTTTAACCGCTGAGTCGTGAACTCAACAAAATGTCATATTAGGCAAAGAACAACGTAAAGATGTACACGGGCATATTTTAAAAGGTCTTGAATTTCGCTATATTTTTTATACTTTCTTTGAGTTTGAGCCACAACTGAGTTGAACAGGAGAAAGTGTGCCCACATTTTGAGCCCGAAAAAAGACGCATTTTCTTCGAGTATGATTAATAAGTATGATAGGAAATTTTGTTCTGTGCCTCAATTAACACACTGGTGCTCGAAAGACAACTTTAAAAATCACATCTGTGTACTCCCCGAGTCAGGGGGCCAGCTGGTACTCACAATAACCACATAGCCATAAAACGGCAGTACTGATGACACAAATAGCCCAACCAGCTTGGGATTTTCCTAATTTGTCCCAGCAGATCGAAGTACTGTAAATTATCCTAGCTCTCGATGTCAAAACAATAGTTATACCACCCTTCGTATGTCGCCAGTTTTGTCCTTGGCCTTTCATGAAACGGCCCGTACAAGCTTTAGTAAATTCAGGAGCGGGGCAACAACACACCTCCAAACACAAGACAGCTCCAACACATCCCAAGGACTTTCGGTGACGTTCAGAGTCATTTCAGGCGCAGCCCAGAGATTGCAGCACCCATGGCAGTGTTCGATAGGACGAAAAATCCCTTAGCCGATGACCTGTGTTTGGGGGTGTGTTGCTGCCCCGCTCCTGAATTTGCTAAAGCTCGTACGGAAAAAAAAAATCACGAGCCGGGGGAGCCTCAGGAAAACTCAGAGGCGCAAGTCCAAATACAGGGTATCATTGGTTATTCCAGGCAACTAATCATTTTCTCCTGGTAAGCACATACAGAGTGTAGGAGCGAATGCTGATTACAAGCCCATACCGACACCCCTCCCTCTTGTTTCTCTCTCTCCTTCATTCTTCTCTATTTCTCCCTCCCCTCTTTCCCTTTCTCCCTCTTTTTTCATCTCCCCTCCCCTTCTTCCCTTTCCATCTCCACCCTTTCTCTTATCTCGCTTCCTCCCCATCTCTTATATTCCCTCCCCTACTTTCTCCGCCGCCTAGTTCTCGTCTCCTCTTTCTCTTTCTTATCTCTTTTTTTTTCTCTTTCTCTTTCTGTTATCTCCCCATCATGCTCTCTCTGCCTTCGTCTTTCTATCTATTTTCCATTCCTCTTTGTCTCTCTCCCGTTCTCTTCTATCCCCTCCTTCCGCAATTCTTCGCCACTCCCTCCTTCTCTCTCTCTTTCTTCCTTTCTTCTATCTCTCCCGGCATCCCATCTATCTTCCGCCTCCTCCAGCCCCTCTCCTCCCCACCTCTCTTTTTCCACACTGAATCGAAGCTTAAATTAAAACTGAAGCCTCAAACAGAACTAGATTAACATCAAATGTCGAGTGTGTCAACAATGTATTGAAAACCAGGAACTTTCTGGAGAAAAAAACAAACATCAGACATTGAAAGGAATAGAAAAACCAAAAATCAGAATTCGAGAAAAGGTTACACGAAATCGGAAAGCTCGAGGTCGAGATAAGTGAAATTCGACTCAAGAAGCACCGCAGAAGGCAGAAGGGAGATGTTGCTTTGGTTAGCGCAGATGACTATATTTGGTAATGCTGTAGCGTCATGGGAAAACACTGGATATGCCGAAGAAGAACATTTTACAAGACATAAAAAAGGATTTCACTTTGCACTCCGCTTTAGGCGGGCTCTGGACGAGTTTGATCTGACGAATAACTGGACGGTGACGTCATGGAAATGAGTTTCATTGAGATCCAATTAGTTGCATGGTGACGACATCACAGTCAATTTCACTGAGATCCAATTGGTTGGATGATGACGTCATCACAGTCAGTTTCAGTGGTATCCAATTAGTTGGATGGTGAGGACATCAGAATCAGTTTCATTGAGATCCAATTAGTTGGATGGTGACGACATCACAGTCAGTTTCACTGAGATCCAATTAGTTGGATGATGACGACATCACAGTCAATTTCAGTGGTATCCAATTAGTTGGATGATGACGACGTCACAGCCAGTTTCATTGAAATCCAATTAGTTGGATGGTGACGACATCACAGTCAGTTTCACTGAGATCCAATTAGTTGGATGATGACGACGTCACAGTCAGTTTCAGTGGTATCCAATTAGTTGGATGATGACGACATCACAGTCAGTTTCACTGAGATCCAATTAGTTGGATGATGACGACATCACAGTCAGTTTCACTGAGATCCAATTAGTTGGATGATGACGACATCACAGTCAGTTTCACTGAGATCCAATTAGTTGGATGATGACGACATCACAGTCAGTTTCAGTGGTATCCAATTAGTTGGATGGTGACGACATCACAGTCAGTTTCACTGAGATCCAATTAGTTGGATGATGACGACATCACAGTCAGTTTCACTGAGATCTAATTAGCTGGATGGTGACGACATCACAGTTTCATTGAGATCTAACTAGTTGGATGATGGCGTATTGAATAGCAAGATTCAGCGAGGTCCAACTGATGGGATGGGGTACGAGACTTCATTGAAATTCAATATTGTGACGTCATCATCCAACTAATTGGCCAGTCAAAATCGGCCAGGCTTATTAAATTTCGATTTTGTGAAGTCTAAAAGAAAGTATGTATTAGTCATACCAAGTCATAACTCATCACGACATCAGTTCTTGGTGTGATATTTTCAATGAAAGTAAATTCACAACAGATAAAGGCGAGAAAAGATCGGTGTTGAAAACTGATGGCTGTTGCTGGCATTTACAAGTTGTATGTTATTGTATACTATCGTAATTAAGTGAAAAATTGTAGTAGGCTGCAGGGAGTAGAGAGAGTAAATGACGGTGTGTTTTGTTTGTTTGTTTGTTTTTTGATGTTTTCAAAGATGATTGTTTGCACGATTCTTCTGTGTATTTTGAATTGGCCGTCAAGCCTACAATAAACTTGAACTTGTTTGTTCCATCTCCTTTTTCTGAAAAAAAAAAAAGCAACAACAACTGGAGATCTTTCAGTGTGTAAAAGAGGTATAACAAATGCACACTTTGATACAAATGCACTGTGGCACGTTTTCAGTTCCGATTTATTCTAACTCTTTATCATAATAACCAAAGCCGCAAACGTTTAAAGTAGAATTTTTCAGTTATGTTTGTCGAACAAACAAAAACTAGGGTCGCGCCTCGCAAAACGACAAAGCAGATCTATAACATTGCGTAAAAAAAAGAAAAAAAGAAAGTGAATTCAACCCAAATTGGCGTATAGGTAGAATGCGCATATCCACCATCTTGTCTGTCCGGACCCACTTAAGGCGTCGCGAACCAATCGGCGGCGAGTTTTAAAAAAGTTCACTACTGTAAACAATGACACGTGTGTATACGCACATGGGAGACGTTCGGTCAATTCTTTCACTTCCTGTCTCTTGTTTACTCGGACGGTAGGGAATCTGACCAGCTTGGATACATCCTTTCCACCCCTGTCACAACAGTCAACTGCAATGCAACCAGCAGGCATTTTAACCGCTTAGACACATCTCGAAGTTACACTCATCAGCTGCTCCACCGGCCATCTTGTTTGGCGGAAGTACAAAACAAAAACTCTGTGACGTCATGCGCATTCTACCTATTGCCGTCTTTTGCCGTAAGACGAATGACTGCTGAGAACATAATTATTGGCGGTGGTAGTGACGTAATACTCGTTTCCTATTATGGAGTTACTAATCGGGACTTCTCGTGTAAGATTGCAGACCCTAGGCTATACTTATATGGTACATTCTTGGGCTGTTCAGTTTTTAGACTTTCCAGAAAAGCCGCGGTGGCAGAAGGAGGTGGCGTATAAAAAGGTTACATAAACCACCAACAAGACACAAATAGGGAGTGTACAGTAGGGCTAGTTGCTGTAGATAAAGATGATGATCATGATCATGATGAGGTGATCCCAATGATGATATGATATTGATATGATGTCAGTCAAACACAGTTCTTGAAGAGAAGATACGAAAGTGCGCTTTTTGTTTCTTTAAAGGTTATAATGCTAGGACATGTAAACGTTTCTTTACAATATACAATATTCTTTTGCTTCAGCCTGGATATATATATTTAAAATGTAGTGATTACGTCTACTGTGACCATTCATAGCAGAATTCTAAAACAACTGTTACTAACATCAATAAACAGTTCCAGCCCATGCTAACTGTCCGGATACAGAATCTAGTGTTGCAATAAAACAGAAATGTGTGTCGCAAATTATTTAAAATGATTAAAGGAGAAAATATTTCTTTGGCGTCAACTGGACAGGCCTCGAAAGTTTTCTCCAAGTCTTAATTAAGTGAACGGTGTCAGGGGAGATAATGGCGGAAATCTCAACAACTCAGAAAGAAAACCAGAGTTATTGGGAAATGAAGACAGTGCGGGTATGTCCATTTCCAAAATTTTTCTGGCAGTGATCTTTGGATCGACATGGAGATACAAAAACATGGACGGGTAGAAACAAGCAATTCTTATAGAGCTGTAGATGTAAACGCATATTTGTCAGAATTTGAGCTATTTTTTCTTGAGCCGATCCATTGGGTATTTGAGATACGCCTGGTAAATGGACATTCTGTTTTTCCGGTTGGCCACCTTTGATATTATCTGTATTGTCGAAGATTTCTCCTGTTGAGCGGCATGAACATCCGTGTCCAAATGATCGGTTTAGGGCACAGACTAATAAATTAACCAGACTGGATAAGCCCATTGTGTGACGTCACAAAACAGCGAAAGGTCATGAACCGTCAGCCATATTAGGTTTAAGGTAGCGACCGACGCTTCAGCATAGCTACAATATTGAATGACACCATTTTGATGCGCCTACTGAACGCGGAAGTTTGGTTCCGCACCAAGAAATTAATACATGTACAACCAATCTTGACAAACGAAAAGAAATTTCTACTGCAGATAGAACTAGAATCGGAATTTCCCGAGCGGCGGCCATGTTGGTTATACAGTCGTCGCTCGGGAAATTCCGTAAAAAACGACACAGCCCGAAGCTCGTGTTTCCAGTCTGGTTAATTTATTAGTCTGTGGTTTAGGGTAAGCAGACTTGTAAAAATAGATGTAGACAAGTTAATAAACACATAGAGCCTGGCGGACGATTCATGAATGAGTGAACGGGACGGAAGGATAAGGGAATGTGTGATGAGGGAAACAATATGAACGAATAGTCCTGAGAAAGACAAGATAGAAAGAAAGAAAGAAGGAGGAGGAAGTAGATTACCACTCAGGCAGAAAGAAATTTTAATGATGGATGGATGGATGGATGCATGCATGGATGATGGATGGATGGATGCATGCATGCATGGATGATGGATGGATGGGTGGATGGGTACATAGATGAATAGATGGATGGATTGATGGACGGATACATGGGTGAATCGATGGATGGATGGATGGATGGATACATGGATGAATATATGGATGGATGGGCGGATGGACTGCTGGAAGGATGGCTGGATGGATTGAGGGATGGATAGATGGATGGGCGGATGGATGAGTGGATGAGCTGATGAATGGATGGATGCATGCATGCATGCATGTAACACGGATGGATGTATGGACGCATGGATAGATGGATTCATAGTTGAATGGATGGATGGGTGGGCAGATGGATGCATGAGCGCATGGATTGATGGATGGATGGTTGGAGGGATAGATGAGTGGATGGACGGATGAATAACTGATGCTGCGAAAACAAAGCCACAAAAGAAAAAGACACTTATAATGTAGATGCCTGGAAAACAAACAATCAATATTTCTTAAGTAAATAAAGAGATCAGGCCCACGTCCAAATAGGCAAACTATAGCCGAACTTCATAGTGATAGTGAAGGACATAAATAGAATAAAAGGATATTTGAGTGGGTGTGTGGGTAACCAACTGAATGAAGTAATTCACAGATAAATAAAGAGGTCAGGCTTACAGACAATCAACAAATAATATAGCCTAACTTAATCATTATACTGAAGAAAAAGTGACAAATAGAAAGAAAGAAAGAAGGAAGGAAGGAAAGAGAGAGACAGAGAGAGAGAGACAAAGAGAAAGAGAGAGAGAGAGAGAGAGAGATAGAGAGAGAGAGACAGATAAGAGACAGAGAGAGGAGAGAGACAAAGGAAAGAGAGTAAGAAAGAAAGAGAAATCAAAAGAAAGTAGGAAAGAAATCAAAAGACAGTAAGAAAGAAAGAAAGAAAGAATGCATTAAGCAGCTCAAAGCAAAATGTCATAGTGACCCAGCAACAGTCACTGACCTGAATGAAAGGAGAGCCTGCCATGTCAGAAATGCCCTGTTTAGAAAAGCCTAAAATCCTATTTGACCCCAGGCTAATTTTCTTCTTGTTCTTGTAGTTTTTCGTTTCCCCTTTCTATCCCCAGCACTTGCCGAATTGGCTCGGACACTGTCTCCAATGGCCCTGTGGACAGCTGGACACTTGACTGGACAAACACAAAGTCTGAACAAATCCCGGACAACGTTTGTTCTCCTGTCTGGACACGGTCAGGTCCAAATGAATTTGACCACAGGGACAATGGCCCAAAAAAACAACAACATTGTTCAATCCTGCAATTCAGTTTGTTGAAAGAAAAAATCAACTCAAATCAAACTTTAACTTATTATCATAACCGAAAAGCATGGGTGCCCAGACACCCCCCCCCCACCCCTTCTCCCCTGCACGTTTTTCATCCGCTGCGGGGACCCCCTCTACCCACCCTCCACCCCCTCCGAACATATCGAAGGTTATTAACCAAAATGTGTTATATCCAGTTTTATTCATTGTTCATAAATAAATGCCTGTAGATATCCCAGACACAAGGTGTGTGGCTTTATTTCATAACCCAATAAAATACATGTCAATGTAACCGTCCTGAAGTTATTGCATTCATTGTTTTTAATAAGGTTACAAGTTCCAAACTCGTTTTTCTCAATTTGACTATTTTTGGACATAAACCATTCTGGTTGCCAACCCTCGATACAGTGCTTTATGTATCGCTTCTGAGTCCCGAGACACACCTATGATGTAATCTGTATTTCCGGCATCTATGCAATGATGAAACTCCAGCTGCCAATTGAAGTTTGTCACTATACCAGCTCAGAATTTCAATTTCAGTCAAATTTCGGCATACGATAGTTGAGTCGCCCGTGATGTGTGATCTGAAACACAGCACTTCACAGCTAGGGTTAAAGCCGCTCTGCATTCTCCCTATTGTTTTCATAGGAATTTGCCGCGTTAAAAATTGGTGTGAAATCTCAGTCTTCCCCGCAAAAAGAAATTGGCTACAAGAAAGGCACTTGTGTACATGCACGTTCAAAAGCAAGCCCGAGTTTCTTTCTCTCGCATGCACATACACACACACACAGGCAGACCGACATACAAACACACACGTACACACACACTCACACGCACACACGCACACACGAACATGCAAGCACAAACACAAACACATTCACATACACACAAAGCACATGGAGACATGGCTACGTACACAAACACTCATGCTTAAGCTAGGAGAAGTTGGATAAACAAAATTAATGTAGTACGAAAACACTCAACATATTCATGCCCCCGCTCCCTTTCCTAGCTTCCAAGAAGAAACAAGTGCAGCGTCAGACCTAGTGAAATTGATTGATTGATTGATTAATTGACTGAGTGATTGATTAATTGATTGATTGCGATTGAGTGATTGCTAGATAAATTGATTGAATGATTGATTGACTGACTGGTTGGTTGGTTAGTTGGTTGGTTGCATGGTTGGATGGTTTCATCCCTGACGAATCTGGTCTAGCTATCTTGAAAAGCAGAGTTGTATTTCTGAATCTCACCACAACAACGAGGAACAGATAGAGAAAGAAAGAGAAAAAAGAAATAGAAGATAAGAATGTGAGAGACAAAGAAGAAATGCATGAAAAAGAGAGAAAGACAGCAGAGGAATGGAGAAGAGCAGAGGGACTGAATTATAAGATAGATCTAGAAAGACGGCAGAGGTACGATGGCGAGCAAAAGATAGTAAAAAGACGAATATAGCAGAATAATAGGACGGAGAACTTACTAGAGGGAGGTATGAAGGAGAACGAAAGAGTGTGAGACAGAAAGACGGCAAAGTAAGGGAGAGGGACCAGAGAGTGGGAGAAAAGGAAAACAGAGAAATGCAGAAGAGGATGTTAGACAAGGTGAAGGAAGGAAATGTGTTTGACTGTGTGTTTGTCAGTGTGTGGACATTTGTCTGAGTCGGTAAATTGTGTTGACACCAGGAGAGGAAAGCTGCCAGTGCGATGCGCTTTTTTTTTGTTTTCTCAGTTTGATCTGCGTCACCAATGACCGTTTCTATTGTAATGTCAGGCCAGGGCTCAGTCACACAAACAAACAAACAAGGAAACAAACGCTCGGGGAAATCCTCACTAAGAGGTCAACGCCAGGCAAACTTTGGAAATGTCTAAAATTCCGAGGACTTCCCATTAAAAAATGCCCGAAACACGGAGTATATAACCTCGTTATGTTGGTTTTGTCCCCACAGTTTGTCCCGAGTGGAGCTCGCCATTTTCTCTAATGCAATGGACAAAGAGCGCCGCTGTGTAGGTTTTCCATGCTGTTCTACATTCTTGTGTAGTTAAAAAGATTTGAAATTAAATTTAGGTAAAAGATTATAGAGACACTGTCATGTAACAGGTAATCTGTGTTATTGGTAATATACAAATTCAGGACCAGTGCTCCTCTTTCAGGACTTGTTCGGTGTGGTCTACAAACTGAGGACATTTCAGTGCTTTTGTGAATGGCATTTGAACTTTTCTCCTTAAATCACTGATACAGTGATTAAACATTGGAAAACACACGAACTGCAACAGAAATTCTAAGAGATAAGATCTAACTCTAAACGTTTTTGGCAAGCTGATTTGTGTTTACCGAGAAAGTTCTTGGACATTCATCGAGGCAAGGAACTCGCGCTTTTGGAACTGTTGCTTGTTGGTATTTGTGAAATGTAGAAACGCCACTCCTTCATTAGTTACCGCCTGTTCCGGAAAGCAGCGTTAAATTCATCGAAAACAAACGATTTGTGGTGTGCAAAAAACAAAAACAAGAAAGTGTGAAAGGTAATACTGATACTACGCTGATACGTTTTGTACTGTAAGACTTCTCTTCAAAATTATCTGAATGCCCCAGGCCACACGAACTGGACTGTGAATATATACAGTGTGAATAACACGGCTTTGGTCGTAACTACAACGTAATAGAAGCTAACCTAATTTCTGTTGACAAATATCATTGCTTTGCAGACAGATAAGCCGTGAAGACGCTTTTGCACTAGGCATTTGTCTAACTGCTAGTGCACGATTAATAAAAACCAAAAAACAACCGGACAATTTAGACCAGAAAAGAGTTCAGACTTTGACTGAAAACAACAAACCTGCAATTTGCCTGTGAATACTGAGATAGTGTCACTATTCCAATATGAAACTGAACACAGCCATATCCGTTCTCTGTCTACTGGCTGTGCTAAGTCAATTCAGTGTTCAGATCGAAGGGAAACTGATTTTTTGTTACTACAGTAGCTTTGCTCAAAGACGGCACGGACTGGGCCACTTCTTGCCGGAGGACATCGACCCCCACCTTTGCACCCATCTCATCTACGCCTTCGTGGACATCACAGAAGACGGCACGGATCTCAAACCATTCAACCGAAATGACCCTGGACCTCAAGGTCTCTACGCGAGAACTCTAGCACTGAAAGAACAGAACCCCAAGCTGAAGGTTTTACTTGCCGTCGGCGGCTGGAAGATTGGGTCCAAACCTTTCTTACCAATGATCAGTGACGACGACAACATAAAGGTTTGGACGGAAAACGTGGTTTGTTACTTGAGGGAACACGGTTTTGATGGGTTTGACATGGACTGGGAATTCCCGGGAACGAGAGGTAGTGCACCGGAAGATAAGTATAGGTTTACCGAGTTAATGAAAGGTTTGCATCAAGCCTTTGCCGAAGAGGCCGCGCGCTCTGGCAAGGAGAAATTAATACTAACGCTGGCAACTGCTTCAGGAACATTCTATATTGATCAGAGCTACGAACCGTACAAAATCATCAAGTACATCGACTACATGTTGTTGATGACCTATAACTATCATGGACAGTGGGAAAAGGAAACCGGACACCACAGTGGACTATATCGCCACTGGGATGACCCCACGGAAGGGGAAGAATCCCAGTTGTACACACAGTGGTCAATTGACTATTGGCTGAATGTGGGAATGCCTAAAAATAGACTGATTGTGGGGATTCCCACCTACGCCATGACGTACACCTTAGCTGATCCTCCGGAAAATGGCATCCACGCACCAGCTGAGGGAGGCGGAAGAATGGGCGAGTATACACAGGAACGTGGTATTCTGGCTTATTACGAAGTTTGTACTAATCTGCGTGATAAGGGCTGGGAGTCGGTCTGGATCGATTCTCAAGCTGTGCCGTACGCTTACGGGGACGACCAGTGGGCTGGTTACGATAACGTGGAGAGTATTCGACTTAAAGCTGAAAATATCTTGTCACGTGACCTAGCCGGAGCGTTTGTATGGTCGGTGGAACTGGATGACTTTAAAGGCTTGTGTGGTCAAGGAAAATACCCGCTGATGTCCACTATTCAAAAACTAATCGGAGACAGTCCCGTGTCCAGTTCAGCTGCCGGACATGCGGACTTCCAGCAAGAGCTCGCTATCAACATGAAACACCAAAGAGAGAAAATCCCCATAGATGACCAGTCCGACTGGACATCTAAACATCCAGGGGTGCCAAAAGGGTTTAGAAAAGCTAAACGAAGGCAGAAATGGCATCGTCCTGACCACGATGATGAAGATCCTGAAGCGGCTTCCTCTGAGATGACCTCTGCCTCTCCACACCACGGCGATGACAACAACCACATTGTGGTCAGATGGTGGAAAAGCCTAGCCGATGGCAAAATCGACGGTCAAGGGATTTGGTCAGAGTCCAAACCTCGGAAAAGGATGGTTTTGAAAGGGAACAAAGTTTGGAGAAAGAAAAGCCATAGGAGAAAAGCTATCCACGCCAATCCTGAGTATCAGGTAGTCAAGGAAGAGCCTGCCAAGGCCAACGATGTGGATGATGATGATGACCCCGATTACGATACCGAAACCGACGAAGTGGAAGACTCTTATGAGATGGACTCCGGATCATCAGAATGGAACTATGACGAGCCAATCAACGCCCCTGCAGCGGCCTCCCCCAGGGCCAGTCTGTGCCGTAAACTGGGAGTCGGAACCTTTGAAGACCCTGAGTCATGTGATCACTTCATCATGTGTACCCCGGGTGGCTGGCAAGGTTCCTTCCCACTGGTGATGGAATGTCCACCCGGAACTCGCTTTGACAGTGAACTCAAGATCTGTAACTTCGCTTCCAAAGTGGAGTGCAGTCGCTGAGATAGGAACGCACCCCTTTTTGGTCTGATACTTAAGGAGACGTCAATTACCTTCTACGCTTTTCTCTTGAAACCACTAATCTGCCATGAAATGCAGGTCAATGCCAGCTCTCTGAGTGGTATTCATCCCAGTTCCCCTCATGCCCACTCGTCCCTTCTAAGTTTTAACAGAAGAATGAATGTCCAGTTCTGATATGCACAAAATCTCATGAAGACAGTAAATAGATAATGAATCAGAGCTTCCAATGCGCAATGCGCTGATATTTTCATTTGTCCAAGAGTGTTTCTGGGGGTATTTGCCATATTGTTGTATGCGACATTTTGCCGATTTTGAGATTTTGTCATGAAAGTTTTTCACTCACTCCTAATTTTATTATGTACAAGCTTAAAAGCCGCGCCTCGCTGACCCCCCCCCCTCCCCGCCCCCAACCATTGCCCCGCCCGCGTGTTTGCTGATTGCAGTGCAGACCTGCAAATTCAGGAGCGGGTCAGCAACACACCCTCAAACACAGGTCATCGGCTGAGGGATTTCTCGTCCTATCGAACACTGCCATGGGTGCTGCAATCTCTGGACTGTGGCTGATAATGATATGACTCTGAACGTCACCGAAAATCAGTGGGATGTGTTGGGGCTGTCCTGTGTTTGGCGGTGTGTTGCTGTCCCGCTCCTGAATTTGCTGGTCTGCACTGGAATCGGCAACTAGCGCCCCGCCCGTTACGTTCTACCCTCTCTACATCCTATTCCTGTGGGTTTTTTTTTAGCCGCGAGCACGGTGAATAGTTCAATTTAGCCACAGCAGTGACCTACATACGACAGTTCAGTGTTTCCCACCACGGGTCATGTGCTCATGAAAACAAGAAAAAAGGATCGGAGGCGAGCAGACAGCGGCACAAAGCAAACTCAAAATCCAAACTTCCGTGCACCCTCAACGGTATTTAAAACCTACATGCAAAATTTGGTTACTGTCGGTGTTTTTTGCATTGAAAGGTCGAGAATTTGTGAATTATATATATGCTCATTAGAAAGACAAGTGTCACATGGGTGTACTTTTGTTCGCATTTTTATGCAAGTTTTTATTTTTGAAGAGTATTGAACAAAACCCTGATTTTACACAACTCTTCAAATCGTCATTTTCCCGAAAAGGCAAAAATGCACATACAATATGGAAAATACCCGACTATTTCAAGAAACGAAACAAATCTATGTGGAAAAAACGGAAATTCATACTTTTTCTCATGTTCCCATTTAAGCATTTATTCCGAGTATTCCAGTGGTTTTACTCAGGTAGATGCCCCAATAAGGAAATCTGATACAATAAAACAATCAGAGAATAAAGACTGCCGTGTCACAGTCTGCTAACAGTTTGTGAAGCTGACCACAGTAGTGTTCATTAGCCACCTGAGTTCATCATGCAAAGTTCCTGTAGATACAGTACAGTAACACTCTCTGGAGATACTTATATTCTGTGTAAGGAGGTTTTCTATTCATATTTTATACCCATCTGAACTGATCTTGTACAAGTACCAGTAGATCATGTTTCTCCTTTCAGTATTACGTTTACTTTACCAAACATCATAGCCAGGTTCATAAATTGATGCTATTATTTGTTGCTTAGCGACTTTTTGAACACCCTGTAGGAACGTCATCAGTTTAATGTCGATTCAGTATAGTACAGCAAACTTCTTAAAACTTGACTTTACCTACAGATGAATACTTTTAACATACATGAAGTAACAACCTATTAAGTTATCACACATTTTGCATATCCACAATGCCCAGTATACAAGTGTTCTCTGTCCCTTGACTCCACTGTTGAGAAATTTACCTTCAAAGTCTGAGCTCCTCTGAACAAAATATAATGAAAATATAGAAATGTTGAGTAGCATCACCTATGTATGGACAATTTATAGACTTGAAAACAATAGGAGATGCACCACATGTCAAACGAAGTCCACTGATAGCATGAATTCAGTTGTTTTTTTGTTTTTTTTAAGAAAGTGGACATAGAGCTTGTAAACTGGAGTGATGACAGATATGTTCGCCATAGTATCACATCAAGTAATTAAACTAAAGGGTTACTTACAGATTACGTACAGTTTATAGCATTTTACTCTTGTATGCAAAGTTACAGTTTCAAAACAGTTTCTAACTCAGATATTAATCTTGTCTGCTGTTCAATGTAGTAACTTACTGACCTTGCCTCAAATGACTGTGCCACTGGGTTTTTTACTGCTTAGAAGTCATTTCCCTTATATATGACTGGATCTGGCGAAATCGGGCTTAAAGTTACAATTTTTGTATCTCTTTAAAAAAATTAAAATAAAATATTTCTGAGAAAATTTCAAGCAAAATGTTTTAACTGAATACAGAAAAAATGGTTAATCTTTCATTTTATAAGCAAATCTCAATTTCCATAGAAGAATTTGGGTACTTCACCTTCAGCCCAATTTCCCCAGATCCACACACAAATCATGACAATTTATTCTGACCACAATGCACAATGTAAATGTATGAAAGTTTTGTCCTTTTTTTTTTCTCCTTACTGAAACATTGTAACATTTATCTGTTGTCCTCGTGGACTCGTATGTCTCTGACCATTTGTAAAGTTTCCCCATGCATTAAAATCTAGATAACAAAGGGTCCAGTCTATAACTCAGATATGAATATTGTCAGGCGTATAAAGACAATCAAAATTTTATACTGGATTTGAACCAGGGCCGGATATAGACATGATGACGCGTTAAACTATGGAAAGCTATGGAGGTCAAATTCCGCAAATGTTGAAAAGGAAGGAACGGGTGAAACAACTGAAATTCGGTGAGAATGCCGTCACTGTGCACAATAACGCCAGTCGGAGGAGTGTATGTGCGGGGTTGGGGGTTGGAGGGGAATGGGTGGTAAGAAACTCCTCAGGTGGAGCAAGACAGATGACGATTTTCAGAGGAAGGGTGGATTCTTTCATTAGATGTTTCGGCCTTTAACTTTCTGACACCTTCTAGAACCCCCGGCCACGCCGAGTTCCTGACACCTTCTAGAACCCCCGGCCACACCGAGTTCTTGACATCTTCTAGAACCCCCGGCCACACCGAGTTCTTGACATCTTCTAGAACCCCCGGCCACACCGAGTTCCTGACATCTTCTAGAACCCCCGGCCACACCGAGTTCCTGACATCTTCTAGAACCCCCGGCCACACCGAGTTCCTGACATCTTCTAGAACCCCCGGCCACACCGAGTTCATGACATCTTCTAGAACCCCCGGCCACACCGAGTTCTTGACATCTTCTAGAACCCCCGGCCACACCGAGTTCCTGACATCTTCTAGAACCCCCGGCCACACCGAGTTCACGACTCTCGATGTTCGTCACTCACCTTTTTTTTTTTTTTTTTCGTCACTAGGCCCTTCTTTGGATTTGGGCCCTAGGCCGCTTGAAATTTGTTTCTGTTTTTTTGTGCAAGTGTCATCCATTTTGCCAAACTGCTACTGGTTATATGGTATTATTTTAGGCTATATGAATTTAGTGTTAATTTCTTTTACACCAAATCTAACAGGAAGCATTTTTCCGCGGTTGTTGCTATTTCCTTAAGGGCACTTCTAATTTTCCTGCCACCTAGATTGAGTTTCTTCAGGAGAGAGTACATTGGTGAACCGACAAACACCCAAATATGATGGTTGCTCCATTAGAAGATTAAACAGTATAATCGCCTTGAATGCTCAATTTCAATAGGTCAATGAAAATAAGAAATACTATTACTAATGTAATTAAAATGCTATTAGCATAGATAAATAAATAAATAAGTAAACAAGTAAATAAATAAACAACAAGTAAATAAATAAACAACATTTATCATATAAATTAATAATAGAAATCCTAATAAAACACTAACAAATAACAATAATAAGAACAATACAACGGGATCACTGTTAAGGTGAAGTGGCCGAATTGGCTTTTGTTTGCACAGTTCAAAAGATTTTAGCCAGGATTCCGGTTAGGATGATGTTTGGCTGGTTGGCCAGAAGAACCCTTCCCTCTTCATTGACGAAAAGGCCAAAATAACGTTTCGGAAATTGGCCACAAACTGATCGCACACAAAAACTCCTTTTGTGAGTGTTTTTGGTTACATGGCCCAAATAGTTCCTACCTAAGAAAATGATGAGGTTTTGAGAGATGCTTTCAGTCTATGACTTCGTGCACATCTGAAGAAGACACTATGCCTGCAGCTCCATGAAAGAATTATTTTCTGACGTGGACCGGCGGCCCATCTTCTCGTTTGTGAAGGAGGTCGAAGACCACCAGTTGATTTAACAGATTTTTATCACATTTAGAAGGTTCATATAAACATACTTTACAGTAAGGACATTTTCCTCTTAGATTTTTAACTTCACTTTTATTTGATCTTATGTGTAGGAATCTGAGGGCTGAAAGTTAGACCAAAGTAAGATAAAAAGAGAGAAAAAAAAACAGGCAAAGCGCAGAATCGCCAATATCCTGCCGCCGCGCTGTTAAACCCAAATTCGAATTCAAAACTCAGTCTATGATGAGGTTCTTGGCTGCAACATGTTGAGCTCTGGTCTGTATCCGGCACTGTATTCAACGACAAGGGAAACACGGGAGCAATTTCATGACAAACTGCAGGATTCCAAGTGAAAATTATAGTAGCAGCTTTGTATAACGAAGCAGTATTGTCCATATTTGAGCTCTATTGTCTTCAGATATTGTTGCTAGAGGTTTTATCTATGAGCTTTCTCCTACATTCATGAATACAAACACTGAGCAAAGATTATAATGTTTTCTATCAAGTGTATCTACATTTTGTGTGAGTATGTCTACGAATATGTCTGTCTGTCTATCTATCTATCCGTCTGTCTGTTTGTCTATCTTGTCACAAATCCCAGACTGGGAGATGTAATAGTTGTAACAAGACGACAATCACGAACGGACAAGTATAACACTTAACAGAACAACCCATCAGACTCACACATTTATTAAACATAAAGATAAAGATACATTGCAATGACATACATTACATTATTCTAATCAACTGCCGTCCAACGGCCCTCTTCCCCTCAAGCACTCTTCCTCGGGTCCACAACCCGGTAGTTACTTTTAAATACACTTCGGCTTCAGCCTCTCCACTCAATGTCTTAATAACACATTCCTATGGCAATAACACCTGAGCATTCCAAGAGCTCCTCAACATGGCAATAGCACGTTAATAGTTCAATTCACATTAATATCACAATAGCACATTCGTATATCACTATCACATGTAGTACATCTTAGAGCACATTAACAATTATATACACATCCCTGTCTGTGGCCAGACTGCCACGACTCATGCGCCCCTCCTGTCCTGCTCGACAGCTTCACTCCACTGGCCTATGCGTAGCCTTCGGCCCTATGCTGGCCTATCCCCTGTGCTAGTTCGCTTACCGCGGGTGGCGTCTCTGCCCGACCCCGACACCTACAAGAAGAACATTACATTGGTATAATACCATACCATTTCTAACCACTTCACCCCTCATTACAAACCATGAAGCGTACACACAATAGTCCACCTTTCACTCACCACACATCTTACGGTAACACACCTCCACCGTACCACACAGCACTCACTCTCGCTACGAATCCATGAACCTAACTTACATCTATCGCTCATGGCGCACATTTCTATACACAGTAATCACTGACTTCCACATTCCTCACATATACTTATTTACAGCATGGTCATAGGCGAATATAATACATCAATCCTCATAATTATCAATCATCGTTCCACCTACCAGTCATCACTGGAAAACACATCACAATCTCCCGACTGCCTCTGATCTCACGTCTGTCCCCTGAGACCTCTTAACTTGCAGTGATCCGACTATTCAGATTTTGCCTCTACTACGCCTCAACTTCACTCACAACATGCACGCTTTACGTCAACTAACAGAAGTCAATACAGGTGAGCAGCCTCACTATCCCGTGAGTCAGTCCTACACTTCCATGCCCCCGTAATCCTTGAATCTCGCTCACTCCACTCGTGACATCATCCCCCACCCCAAAAAAATTAATGCAATTAATTTCCAAATCGCATCAAGATAAATGTCAACGAGTGAGCGTGAGCGATATTTACGTAAAAATGACCTACTCATGCCCCTAGCACATATGATACCTAAATCAGAGGAAAACCTGGCGATCAATTTGCCCTGCACTATGCATATATGTATCGCATCATCAATAGCTAACTAAAACATAATACCTAATATAGAATCAAAATCACTCAACCTATCAACCATTCCTCATATAATATTTATAATGTCAATATTTTAAGATCGAAGAAACGTTCACACAGATCACTGTCAATGTTCATATGTTTCCCAATTTCTGCTGATATACGTTTCCAATTGTGCACAATCTGCGACTCTTCGTTGTTCTGTCTGTCGAATGTTCCTGTCCTCCGATGTGTAAGCTACTGAAATCTTCACCTAGGCTCGACTAAGGTAGTCGGCGATATGATTGCTGGTTCCTGGAATCGGTTGAATGACGAACGTATACGGCTGTAAAGCCAATGCCCATCTAGATAAGCGAGGGCTGGATGAACGATTCTTAGACAAAAACGTTAGTGGCTTGTGGTCCGTCTGGATACAGAATTCTCGACCCATCAGATAACGTCCTAATTTCTGGACGGACCACACAATGGCAAGACACTCCCGCTCTATCACAGGATACTTTCTTTCTCTCTGCAATAACTTCCTACTGACATAACATACAGGATGGAAACATTCGTTCTTCTCCTGTAGAAGACAAGCGCCGACACCAGAGTCCGACGCATCTGTTCTGAGGATAAATTTAGATCGAAAATCGGGTAATATCAGAATGGGTGACGATGATAACGCTGTCACCAATTTATCAAATGCTGTCTGACATTCAGACGTCCACTGGACCTTATCGGGTTGTCCCTTCTTAGTAAGGTCAGTAAGAGAAGATGACAAGGAGGAAAAATTTGGAATGAACTTCCTGTAATAATTTAAAATTCCCACTAAGCTTCTGACTTGTTTCTTTGTTTTAGGGATTTGCAACCCTACTAATTTCTCAATTTTTGTTACTTCAGGTCTCTGAACACCTCTACCCACGATGTGTCCTAAGAATACTATCTCTGGACATGCCAAATCCATCTTTGCGGGTTTAGCAGTTAACCCAAAATGACGCAATCGTTTAAAAATTACTGTTAGTGTCTGAATATGATCAGACCATGACGACGTATGACACGCTATATCGTCAAAGAATGACACGACATTAGGTATGTCCTTTAATACCAGTCTCATTAATCTTGCAAACGTCGCTGGCGCGTTTACCAACCCAAATGGCATGACCTTAAATTGGAATAATCCAATGGGCGTTTGGAAAGCCGTGTATTGTTTAGACTCCTCGGCAAGAGGAATTTCCCAATAACCTTTCGTTAAATCTATCTTGGAAAACCACGTGGACCCGGCCAATGAAGCTATTAGTTCCTCTTGAAATGGAATAGGCTCCCTATCGCCTACCGTAATAGTGTTCAATTTTCGAAAATCAATACAGAACCGCACCGATCCATCAAGTTTTTTCACGAGGACGATGGGTGATGAATACGGCGATGTTGACGGTTCTATCACATCTAACTTCAACATTGACTCCACTTCTTTTATAACTCTATCTCTGGAAGAAAAAGGCAGCGGATATGGTCTAAGAGATACTGGCTTATCCGAAGTCAACATTATTTGGTGCTGGATCACCGTAGTGCGACCCGGCAAATCTGTAATAACATCTGGGAATGACGACAACAGGGTCTTAAGTTCCCTACTCATAGAACTCGTAAGGTCAGGGTTAAATTTTACGTCCCTGTAACCTTGTGTTGGAGTTAACTCCGGCAATTGAATTTGTACCTCTTCCTGCGCCTCGGTGTCGCTTACGTCACTGTCTAACTGGTCTACGACCCCCGTACAAGCAATAGAGAAGACACTCTCCTCTGGTTTCGTCTGTGCACACAGATACTCTGGTCTCTCATAAAATCTCTGTAGCATATTAACATGGAATACCTTAATTGATCCATCAATCTGGATAGCGTAATCTACCTTCGAAACAACTCGCTCAATAGCATAAGGACCTTTCCATGTCATCAATAACTTATTATGATCCGTAGGCAATAACCATAGAACCTTGTCTCCTGGCTTAAAAATTCTCAGTTTGGATCCTCTATCTTTATAGTTTTTTGCTCTTTTTGAAGCGGTACTAGAAGCTTCTTCTGCCATAGTGCGCGCTGAAGATAATCTCTCTCTTAAATCAACCAGGTACTGAAACACTGAAATTTGCTCATCGTCTCCTGATGATGGCGACGTCATCATGTCCCGAAGAACATCGGTTGGACCCCTAGGACTACGACCATACAACATTTCAAACGGAGAGAATCCCGTTGACTCCTGCCGTACCTCCCTATACGCGAATAATACTGCAGGGATATATCTATCCCAATCTTTAGGGCGATCAGCAGCTACCTTACGCAGCATCGACTTTAGCGTCGAGTTCAATCTCTCGCACATGCCATTAGCCTGCGGATGATATGGGGTGGTAGTGATGGGTTGTATGCTAAATAAGCGAAACAATTCCTTCATCATTTCCGAAGTAAATTGCGCACCCCTATCAGACAAAGTTTGTTCCGGTATTCCCACCCTAGCGAAAATTCCAAACATAGCTTCCGCGACTGCCTCAGACGTTATGGTCCGAAGAGGAACCGCCTCTGGCCATCTCGTAGCATTACATATGACTGTTAAGAAAAATCGATTCCCCCTATCGGTAGCTGGGTGAATGGGCCCAACAAGGTCTATCGAAACCTTTTTAAACGGTTCCGAAACCGTGGGGATCTTTTGAAGAGGAGCCTGGGGTGTACGACCCTTATGCGTCGTCTTTTGGCACGCACTGCACGTCTTACAATACAATCGTACATCTCTGTGGATGGATGGCCAATAAAAATTCTTCAGAACCCTTTCTTTGGTTCTAGCTATCCCCATATGACCCGCTAATGGGACATCGTGGGCCAAATGTAATACCGTTGCAATAAGCAACGCTGGCACAACGACCTGCTTTAAAATGGAAGCCACCGTGACATACTTTCGGAACAGAATGCCCGCCTGGATAACAAAGGAAGACGAACCGTTCTTATATTTCCTCGTTTTCTCTGTTCGCGCCTCCCCAAAACATGGGCTCAATGATGGATCCTCCTTTTGTAATCTCGCCAAGCGCTCTGGTGTGATATCCAGGTTGACCGCTGGCGTTGCCAAAGGTCTAATCTTACCCTTATCACCTACCTCTCGACGTGTCTCGACTGCGGCACAAAAGTCAATACCTTTTGATTGTGACCATGCCTGCACATTCTCTTCGGAAGGGGAAACTACCCGAGACACATTACCAATGATGAGCTGGGCGCCTGGAAAAAAACCAACGACTGCTTCGACTTCCCCGCTAAGGAAAGGCGTATCAATCACTATCTTTGCCAATGGTAATTTCTCAATGGCCCCTGAAAATTGAATGCACGGGACAGTCTCACCTGTAAGCTGCGAATCCCGAATGCAGTCCCTATGCACCCCCACAACGGTAGATCCTGTATCCCGTAAAACCGAGACCGGTTCGTCCCCAACAAACCCCGGATAAACCCTAAGACCACCCCCTGTATGACATGAATTTATAACGGGAATCTTTCTCCCACAAGGTAAAACACCGGAAGATAACAATTTCTCACAACTGGGAGACTTAGAATACTGTCCGCCTCCGTTGTCCGATGTAACACACGCGGCCGCATGATGAAATTTATTAGGGGAACATGGAGTGGAGCTACCGTGATTGCCATCCACGTTCGCCGCTATCCTACCTGCAGGACAATTCACGCTGATGTGATCTGCTCTTCCGCAGTTCCAACACTTCGCGGTCCTACAATCCCGTGAAAAATGACCAACGCGTCCGCAAGTCCAACATTCCGCTCCCTGTGTTCCGCTAGACCTGGGTCCCCGTGAACCATCGCGACCGGAACTAACGTCCCCATGCCGTCGATGATCGGCAAAGGTTACAAACCGCCCTCGGCCATTACCGCGACCTAGCCCTCCTGCTCGGTCAAACTTACCGGCCCTATATGCAGGTGATTGACAATACCCCTTTCGTTGCCCCTGGGCTTGCCCATTATAGGCACCACGCTGACGCGACCTGTCCCTATGTCCTGTCGGCGACCCCTCAACCACGGCGACGTAACCAGCATTCTGTACGTACGCCCTCGCGACCGGTTTGGACGGATGTGCCGTCCGGTATGCTTCCGCCAACTTTGACGCCTCCTGTACCGTCGCGGGTTCGTTTTCTTTTAGAAAATCCACTAAATCTTTATGGCACGACGCGTACAGCTGGTCACGGATCATTAGGTCTTTCAATTTAGCAAAATCTGCGCCAACATGTGACAAGTCCAACCGGTTCGTGAAATATTCTGTCTGTGTGGCGATGAAGGCAGCAAAGTCCTCCCTGGTATCCGCACGTGCTTGCCTAAACTGCTCCCGGAAATATTCCTCCGTACGCGCAAATCGGCGAAGCAGCAAAGACTTTAGCTTATCGTAATCATGCACGTCTTCGCGCTGTAACTCTTTAAAGTAGGTTAACGCTCGCCCCTGCAATAAGGATGCCAGGTACGTGGACCATAATTGCTTATTCTCCCCCCATTGCAGTTGTGCATTTAGTTCGAACCTGTAAAGGAAGGCGTCTATATCGTCCTTCCGGTCGTCGAAAGTCGGCAGCTTAATCCGAACACCACTTTTGTTTTGCCCCTGCCGCTCAACTGTTTCCGTTGGCGCATTCTTCTTGATTTCTAATTCTGCGATTCTTACTCGCGCCTCTATCTCCCTTAACTTTAACTCCCTTTCCTGCTCCTTATCCTTAGCCTCTCTTTCCTGCTCCTTATCCTTAGCCTCTCTTTCCTGCTGCCGCTCTTGAGCCTCTTTTTCTCGCTCTCTATCTTTAGCACGCTCATCGCGCAATTCCGCCTGCTGCTCTTTAATCCAGCCGCGCAGCTCTACTCCTTCAAGGCCAAGTTCCGTACCTACCTTCATGAGCTCACGGAGATCCGCCATTTCACGGATTTATTATTATACAATATGAAATGCAATAATTGTTTATGTACTTACTATAAGCTTATTATAACCGACGTATCCCGAGACCTGAAATTATACCACTACAAAAACAAGCACTATTTTCAAATGCTATTCAGAAACACACCTCACTGAACATTTTATAGCATACTCTCTCTAACTAATTCTATGTTCATAAAATGTATAGCACTATTAAATAACAAAAGAGAATAGAAAAGACAAGAATGAGGAAATTCAAAAGAAGAACCACAAGTACGTCAAGGACAACGAACCAGACTAGGACAAAGACTTCTAAAAAAAAATATAATGGGAAAAAAAATGCAACCTAACTACGCCGATTACACTACAAGGTACGAACAAGAACAGAGCCTGAAAAAAAGAACGTATCTACAGATAGGTCAGAGAGGGGACAAGAGAATACGTCTTCCTGCAGAAACAGAGAAGATATCGACGCTACAACTAAACAATCACAAAGCCCTAAAGACTGTTCACCGTGATGAACGAAGTTCCAAGTTTATCACACCTTTTTAAAAGGATAAACTAAGTTCAACACAGCAAATGAAAACAGCAAAAACAGAGAAAAAGACAGATTAAAGGAACAGCCCCCAATCCAGGGCACAAAAATTTTGACTTTTACTTAACTTTCTTTAACCCTCACGTATGCCGGAGCTCTGGCTGCTTGACTCCTTCAGGCTGCAGGCACACACACTGTCTCTCTGAAAAGTTTAAGTACACATTAGTACATATTTATAGCAATACATGCATCAATACATATTCATAAATATACATAAATCATATCATCATGAAATTTCCATTCATTCCACGAACAAAGACAACAGCACGAATTCCTAGCACAACAGAAAAATAACCAGATATGACGAATACACAATGTCAAAATGACCACAGGTAAACTAAACGGACGAGTGTCACAACGGACGAGCCCCCAGTGTCACAAATCCCAGACTGGGAGATGTAATAGTTATAACAAGACGACAATCACGAACGGACAAGTATAACACTTAACAGAACAACCCATCAGACTCACACATTTATTAAACATAAAGATAAAGATACATTGCAATGACATACATTACATTATTCTAATCAACTGCCGTCCAACGGCCCTCTTCCCCTCAAGCACTCTTCCTCGGGTCCACAACCCGGTAGTTACTTTTAAATACACTTCGGCTTCAGCCTCTCCACTCAATGTCTTAATAACACATTCCTATGGCAATAACACCTGAGCATTCCAAGAGCTCCTCAACATGGCAATAGCACGTTAATAGTTCAATTCACATTAATATCACAATAGCACATTCGTATATCACTATCACATGTAGTACATCTTAGAGCACATTAACAATTATATACACATCCCTGTCTGTGGCCAGACTGCCACGACTCATGCGCCCCTCCTGTCCTGCTCGACAGCTTCACTCCACTGGCCTATGCGTAGCCTTCGGCCCTATGCTGGCCTATCCCCTGTGCTAGTTCGCTTACCGCGGGTGGCGTCTCTGCCCGACCCCGGCACCTACAAGAAGAACATTACATTGGTATAATACCATACCATTTCTAACCACTTCACCCCTCATTACAAACCATGAAGCGTACACACAATAGTCCACCTTTCACTCACCACACATCTTACGGTAACACACCTCCACCGTACCACACAGCACTCACTCTCGCTACGAATCCATGAACCTAACTTACATCTATCGCTCATGGCGCACATTTCTTTACACAGTAATCACTGACTTCCACATTCCTCACATATACTTATTTACAGCATGGTCATAGGCGAATATAATACATCAATCCTCATAATTATCAATCATCGTTCCACCGACCAGTCATCACTGGAAAACACATCACAATCTCCCGACTGCCTCTGATCTCACGTCTGTCCCCTGAGACCTCTTAACTTGCAGTGATCCGACTATTCAGATTTTACCTGTACTACGCCTCAACTTCACTCACAACATGCACGCTTTACGTCAACTAACAGAAGTCAATACGGGTGAGCAGCCTCACTATCCCGTGAGTCAGTCCTACACTTCCATGCCCCCGTAATCCTTGAATCTCGCTCATTCCACTCGTGACATATCTATCTATCTATCTATCTATCTATCTATCTATCTATCTATCTATCTATCTATCTATCTATCTATCTATCTATCTATCTATCTATCTATCTATCTATCTATCTATCTATCTATCTATCTATCTATCTATCTGTCTTTCTGTCTGTCTGTCTTTCTATCAATGTATCTATCTATCTATCTATCTATCTATCTATCTATCTATCTATCTATCTATCTATCTATCTATCTATCTATCTATCTATCTATCTGTCTGTCTGTCTGTCTGTCTGTCTGTCTGTCTGTCTGTCTGTCTGTCTGTCTGTCTGTCTGTCTATCTATCTATCTATCTATCTATCTATCTATCTATCGATCTATCTATCTATCTGGCAGCTTGATTTTCATCTGGTGGGTGATTTTCTATCCATAAGTCTGCCCGCTCGATCCCCATGTCTACCTACTCACTCATTAATCTGTCTGTGTGAACTGTCTGTCTGCATTCCACCACAAAGACAAACATACACACGTACAGACACTAGCGCACACACACACACACACACACACACACACACACACACACAACCATGCAAATCCACTATTCAGGCAACACCTGCCCACATGTACAAACAAATACACAGACCTTGAGACAAATCATTAAGGCAGTGAAACCATTCACCTCTCTGAAATCCTGCAGCCCCCCCCCCCACCCCCCAGCCGCTCCGGCATGTCCACTTTCTTCCCAGTGTGGCCTCCCTTGTCTCCATGGCAACGACTTAAGAACCAATCAAGACAGGAAAACAATAAACTTTAAAGAGATCTTACAATTATGGCACTATGTAAATTTTTCTAACGTGACGTATGTCCTGCTCAAATCCTTGATGCAAGCTGAGTTATTTCACGAGTCGGCGCAGGCAATTAACGGTAATAGTAAAGATTTACAATTATTAAGCACACATACACACATACCCAGGACAGGAGGAGTGAGAGAGGGGGCAGAGGAAAAGTGGAGAGAGAGGGAGAAAGGAAGAAAAAAAAGAGAGAGAGAAAAAAAGAAAAAGAGAGAGGGAGGGAAGAGAGCAGGAGAGAGAGAGAGGGAAAGTGAGAGAAGAGAGAGAGAAAGAAAGAAAAAGAGAGAGGGAGGGAAAGAGAGCAAGAGAGAGAGAGAGAAAGAAAGAAAGAAAAAGAGAGGGAGGGGTGGAAAGAGAGCAAGAGAAAGAAAAAGAGAAAATGGGAAAGAGAGAAAAGAGAGAAAGAGAGAGAGAAAAAACGGTGGGGTCAAGTAGGGCTTAGCACAAAGTTGAAATGTCTCGTTTAACTTCATAGTTCACATCTCACAGTAACACCGAGACAAATCAGTCTTGACCTAGTGCGCCACCAGCCATATAAGGAAAAACTGCGAAGAGCACAACTTGTGTGACGTCAATTGAAACACACAGAAGAAGCGCCCATGTAACTAATGTGTGAACTTTTCAATGTGTTGATACAGACCCTGATAATGATTGTCTTCTCACGGTGGCCACAAACAAAATTATTGGGATTTCTGTGTGTTTTCACATTGGTGTTTGTTCACCTGGACCTTGACTGGACATTATGTCGAAATGTTTGTGTGTGTGTGTTGGGGGGGGGGGAGCTTGACTGAGGGCAGCTGATGACACAGTGTGACAATAGACGGGGACATGATGAATTCTTGACGGTTGTTCAGGATGTGATGGTTCCCTGTGTGAATTCTCTCTCTCTCTCTCTCTCTCCTCTCTCTCCCGCTCTCCTCACTGTATCTGTCTGTCAGTCTATTTGTCCGTCTGTCTTTCTATCTACATCTACTTATCAATCTACACCTATCTATCTATCTATCTATCTATCTATCTATCTATCTATCTATCTATCTATCTATCTACCTATCTATCGTGTCTGTCTGTCTGTCTGTCTGTATCTATCTATCTATCTATCTGTCTCTCTCTCTCTCTCTCTATCGAGCTGTCCCTCCATTCCTTCTGCCCCCTCCCCCCCCCCCCCGGCCGCTCACGGAAATCTCAAAATGAAGCAACATAAAGTATTTGGATTGCTTCACGTGACGTCACAATTCTTCTTACTTTCTTTTTTGCAGTTACTGAGAAATAAGAAAAAAAACAAAAACACATAAAGTTCAATGACGTCCTCAATTTGTTCCCTATGTATGCTCAGGTGCCTCCTGAACTGCAATGTTGAAAAAATGAGAGAGAAAAAGAGAAAGAAAGAGACAGGGGAGAGAAATAAAAGAGAGAGAGAGAAAGAAAAAAAGAGGGTAAGGACAATGAAAGAGGATAAAGAGAGAGATAGTGAGAGTGAAAGAGAGGGAGAGGGAGAGAGTAAGAGAGAGAGAGTGAGTGAGTTAGAAAGAGTAAGAGAGGGTGTGAAGAAGAGTAAGAGAGAGTGACAGACAGGAAGACAGAGAGAGAGGCAGAGACGGACAGAGACAGACAGACAGACAATCAGAGAGACAGAGAAAGCAAGAGACAGAGAGAGAGAGACAGAGACAGACAGACAGAGTGAGAGAAAGGGTGGGAGGAAAGTGGAAGGGAGAAAGAAAGAGAGAGAGATGAGAAGAGATGAGATGTGATGAAAGGTCAGACAATACCAAAAATTTAAAATTGAAGGAAGAAAAAAAATGAAACAGTAAATCCAAACACAAACATGTTACAACTTCAGTTGTTTTTTTTTCAAATGACAATTCATTATTATTTATGGTTCTTAAACAAAAATACTGCATGAATATTACAAGATTTGAACCAATTACAAAGTACATGAAATCGTTATTAAAATCCTCGGGGACATAAATGAACTTAGGTTTTTTCAAGCAAACCTCGCCCATTCGTAAACCCGTGTTTCCAAATCAGGCATGGATGAGTTCTTTTGTTTCTCGGGGGCCTCAGCATAGTGCTGTTGGCCTGGCCTGTTCTTGATTTTCTCTCTCTTTGGTCTTTCTTGTTGTTGTTCTTTTTTTCTTTCTTTCTGTTGTTGTCTTCATTCTTCGTGGTATTTTATATTTATTAATTTTTGGGATGCGCCAAGGCAAGGGCAAGGACAAGACAGGAAAAAGGGGAAGACAGAGAAGCAGTTCTAGGACACTGTCCCTTTCAGGAGTTTGATCCCTTTATAGCCAATATAACATGTCACTAATTGACTGTTTTCTTCTGGAGCCCCAGTTAAAACAAGTAATAAGATATTAGGACCTAGCAGGGCTCTAGAGTTTTTGAATTTTGGTCTTTAGTTCTTGGTGCCGCCAGGACTTCAGTTGTTTCTTGTTGTTTACATATGTCTTGTTGTTTACATTTACTTTCGTCATGGCCGAATTTCCCACAGAGTTTTGCACTTAGTCTTGTTTTCTCTGAATTTTTCTAAGTTCATCTTTTGCCCATATTTATTGTTTATTTCCAAATTCTTGTCGCCTTTGTAAATCACCAGGTAAAGTATTGGTCTTTCCTAGTTGTTTAATTTTAATTACTTGGGCCCCGTTCTCCCGTAGTTTCTCCCCTAGTTCTAACTCCGTCCCTTTGTAATTTTTTACGACAATTTTATTATTAATAGTTCTGATTACTATATTCCATCTTACTTTATTGGGCCCTGGTATAGAACTAGGTTTTTCTTCCATGAATGTCTTAGCTTTTTCTGTTACTGGGTTAATCTGTATGCTGACCTTCTTGTCTTGGTGGTTTTCTCTTTATGTTTATAATTTCTTCTTTTTGGAAAAATTTAAGCAATGCTTCTTTCAGCTGGCTTTCCTTAAGTTTATATGGAGCTGGGTTGATGCCCTCATCACAAGTAAGTTTTATTATATGCTCCATGTTTTTCCAGTTTCACTACTCAGTGGTTGATCTTATTAGAGTTTTTATTTTCTAGTTGATTTGATTATATTAATAATTTAGCTACCCTTAATTTATACTATAAAATATTTCAGGTATGTTACCCTGATTTATTTCTTTATTTATTATATTAATATACGTTTAGATATTGATCTTGTTATTATTTTACAATATTTATTATTTAAGAGTTAGTTATCTCCCTTGTGGGTCGTTTATTCTATTAAATCCCTTAGTTTTGGTTATTTCCCCTGACCGGGCGCTCAGTGAGAGGGTGAGCATTTGCTCACCGTATATTTACTCGACCACGTGCTGAGGACCACCGAGGGCGCCAGAGTACGGGGACACACGGTCACAAAATGCTTTTTCACCGCACACCGTGACTGACTACTCGGCGGGTCTAAACTGACACGGAGAACGTTCTCTCTCCTCCGTACAATCCAAGTAAGTTCTAAACACACCTGGACGGCAGAGCTTGGGGCATACGGAAATAGAGAAAGAAAGCACAGATATATAGTATAGATAGTGTCTGCAAAACGCAGTACACAATATTTAGAAGTAGAGATATAGAAAAAGATATTGTGGTTATATAATCAGTTTGGTTCTATGATATGGTATGTCTGCAAAGCACAGTACACACCATTTAGAAGTAGAGATATAGGGGAAGATTTTGAGGTTACACAATCAGTTTGGTTATATGATATAGTATGTCTGCAAAGCACAGTACACACTATTTAGAAGTAGAGGTATAGGGAAAGATTTTGAGGTTACATAATCAGTTTGGTTCTATTGTATGGTTATAGATCAATCTATCAGCCAACCGAAAGCCAGAGGCTTCGGCCTTCCACAAAATTGTTGAGCAGTAAGTATAAGTAGTATGGAAGTCAGAGAGAGCGGTGGTCCGGCCACACGCGGCTTCATGAAACACCGCGTACCAGCCTAGACCACAATTCTTCACTCTCACCAACCTGCAGACAGACAAATCAGTAGACGAGTAGAAAAAGTATAGGAATAAGGATATTTCCGATGTGGTTGTACCCCGTTCTGCCAATGGATACAGGAGACGTGTCACGTGTATGTAAGATAGTGGCCCGCCGTGCACGGGGAATGTGCACGATAGTTACCTGGCCACGTCTGAGTCACTGATTTCACGCCTCACGTGAACACACGGTATCCCGCACGGGCAATGTCGCCGCCATGTTGAAATTCTATTTATGTATATATTTTATTCCTATTTCATTATAATAACTATTTACATGTGCTTAAAAAAAGAAATTACGACCGTGAGATTAAGTGTTCCTTGAGCTAAGGCATGCACCCTTCTGGTCCGGCAAACCCGGCCAGTCAGGAGAGCCTCACTAGCAACAAAGTCACAAATTCAATTTCAATTAATTTGAACTACGAACCCGTGGTCTGGCATACCCTGACCACGGGCGAGTATAATTTAGAGTCAGGTAAAGAGCAGAGGCGTGAGTAAGACGATAGTGAAGACCTTGGCGCTCACCTATTTTTGATTTTTCTCTTGGTCGCTAATGCACTGCTCTAGCTTGTTGTAACACGTCCTGCCTCAGCACTACCCACACCTCGTATGATCATGTGCATGCTCTGGCATGCTCTGGCATGTGCATGAATCAGGCATGGCCCTCTAAAGAAATATTTTATACGAGGGTGATTCAAAAAGTTTTGCAAGTTGTTTAATCATTCAAAAAGTTTTAACCGTCTAAATCTAAGCCTGAAATGTTCAGAGTACCTCAAAATAATCCCATCTGCTCTGTATGTATGCAATAATCCAGTCTTGTCAGTGTCAGCCACTTCTGCAAGGCGCAACGGCAGTCAGACTGTGGTATGGTGTGCACCTCTGAGTAGACACCTTTTTCAAGGTCATGCATATTATGTTCAAATCCCCCTCCTGCGAGCTTATCTTTCAGTGTGGGAAGTAATCAAAAGTCACAGGCTGCTAAGTCTGGACTGTAGGCTGGACGACGTAAGACTTGGATTTCTTGCTCTCCAAAGGCACAGAGTACCTTCCGACAACATAAGGAGATGGCGTCATGAGCTTACATTAAAACATGACCAGGAAGAAACCACGAAGAACGACCACAACAGAAAGAAAGAACAACAACAAACAAGAAAGACAAAAGAGAGAGACAATCAAGAACAGGGGGGGGGGGGGCAACAGCACTATGCTGAGGCCCCCGAGAAACAAAAGAACTCATCCCCGGCTTACATTAAAACCTGTAAAAGGTGACCTACGGGAACTCTAGGATATGCTTGCAATTTAACTGATTTAAAAATACTAGTCAAGACTAATTGGTTCAGAAACCCATGCCGAGTTTAGACAAACGATTTTAACAAAGGGCGAAGTTATCTTGGAAAAAAACAACGGAGTCCATTTACATATTTATATCGGCGAGAACGGTAGTGATCGATAATGGACGCAATAAAATGTGTAAATTGAAAAAGCAGTGCTAATGAAAACGAAACAAAACTGAAGGCTTGATTTGGCAATTTATTCTTTATTTAATTTTTTTTCTTCAACAAACTAACACGAGAGATGGGTGATGATGATGATGGTGGTGGTGGTGGTGGTGGTGGTGGTGATGATTACGATCATGATAGTGATATGGTAAGGACGATGATGATGGTGATGATGTTATTGATGCTAATGCTGTTTGCTGATGATGATGATGTAGTGTGGGACCATGATGATGATGATGATGATGATGATGACAATGGTGATAATGAGGGTGATAATGTTGGTGATGGTGTTGGCGTAGTGGTAGTAGTGGGGACGATGAGGATGAAGTTGAAGGTGGTGCTATTCCATATGATGATGGTGGTGGTGGTGTGGGTTCATGATGATGGTGATGACGATGATGGTGATGATGATGATAATGATGGTGATGACGATGCTGAAGATGGTGATGATGCTAATTGTGACGGAATGATAAAAATAAGGACCCCGACGTCGCTGAAAGTCATGATGATACTTTTGCTGCAGAATCTGACACCTTCTCCTAGTCTCCCCGACTCCAGCTTCCTGATCACATCATATTCAAACTGACGTCATATTCAGACGAGCTGCTCTCGTCAAAAGCGTTGACATTGCCCGAGGGCGAGGAGTGTGCAGAGCCGCTGTGTAGGCATGGACTCCATTTCTTGGGGGAATGTTCTCTGTGGAGAGTCGGAGAAAAGGGGGAGGGGGGGGGGGGGTTCGTGACATTTTGGGGAGTTACTGAGTTGTGGGTTTTCCACGACACAAGTTGTTTGTTTGTGTGCGTGCGTGTGTGTATAATAAGACTTTAAGAGAGAGAGAGAGAGAGAAAGTGAAAGAGAGAGAAAGAAAAAGGCAATGAGCAAGCGAGAGAAAGAAAGAAAAAATATGTGTGAGAGAGAGAAAGAGAGAGAGGGGAAGGATAGAGGGAGAGAGAGACAGTGAGAGAAAGAAAGAGAGAGACAGACGGAAAGAGAAACAGAGAAAGAGAAAGAGAGAGAGGCAGAGACAGAGAGAAAGAGAACGAATGAGAGAGAGAGGGGGGACAAAGAGAAAGGGTACGAGAGGAAGAGAGAGAGAGAGAGAAAGAGAGAAAGACAGGAAGCGAAAGAGAGAAGGAAAGGGAAAGACAAAGAAAAATAGACAGGGAAAGAGGGAGAGAGAGAGAAAACAGTGTACCAAATTTTCTCAATTATTGTGGGGACAGGGGTACACGCCTATGCTTTGGTGTGTGTGTGTGTGTGTGTGTGTGTAAGTGTGTGTGTGTGTGTGTGTGTGAGAGAGAGAGAGAGAGAGAGAGAGAGAGAAGTTGGAAACGATTTGAAACGATATTTTCTGACAGTGTGAAAAATTCCACTCAGCTACGCAATATGTAATGACGTCATCTGTCACTGTTGTCCCAATTCCCCTTTCCCCTTCCGTATTTCTCAATCTAATACACTAACACCCCCCCTCACTCCCCCCCCCCCTCCCCCACCCACACACACACACACCCTTTTCGAATATGAAAATCTTCAAGACGCCTACCTGGTCTGACTCTTGCTGATACCCAGGTCTGCAGGAAAGCCGGCTGTGGGAGATACAACACAGAGTGTGGTGACTAAACCTTTACACATGACCCTATTATGAAATCGTGACAGTGTATTCCCATAACTTTATTTTTTTCTTTTTTGGTCAAACATACTATGAATTCCTTGCAGTAATATTCATTATTCCTTTATTTTATTTATTCCTCTATTTATTCATTTTCTTTTTGATCGATGAACGGGGTTTCAGAGTTTGAGTTTGGAGAAGAAAGCGCATATATCCGTACAACATGTTGTGCACACAATTCGATGACGTAGAACACACAATGTGAATGAATCTTCTTCATTCATAGAAGAGCGCTTACATATTTTTTAGAACAATCAGGTAGAGCTACCCCAGCCCACGCCATCGAATTGTGTGCACAACATGTTGTACGGATATGCACTTTCGTTTTCTTTTTTGATCGATGAATGGGGTTTCAGAGTTTGAGTTTGGAGAAAGCACTCCGATACCATAACAGCCACAGTGTGCCAGGAAGAAGCAACACGATAGACAGAATGAACAGCCGAGTGACAGGGCAGGAGGAAACCCTAGCAGAAACCCTCACCAACCACCCCTTTTTTTTGGGGTTAAAGGAGAGTTTCAAATTGTAAAAATTTTAGGTATACAACGAGATTATTATTTGAGATAAGGAAAATATTTCAAGTGAAACTGTTGCTGTTTTTTTTTTCTCCCCTCCTACTCCCCCCCCCCCCCCCCCCCGTAAAATTATATCTTTCGCACTTGCCCCCTCCCCCCCCCCAACCCCGTAAAATTATATCTTTCGCACTTGCCCCCCCCCCCCCACTTCAACCCCGTAAAATTATATCTTTCGCACTTGCCCCCCCCCCCCCAAAAAAACCCTCTAGTGGGAGACAATTCATGAAAAGCGTTACCGGCTAAATATACTGGTTATCTTCCCTTTGTTTCCGTTATTCTGACAGAGTAGCCAATTTTCGTGACGTTTGTAACATAGTTACACAAAATGTTTGAGAACAGTTGGCGAAATGTGAAACATAACTATTTTATCATTAACTAACTGCGGTCCCCGGCCCTGCCCGGGATAAATCGGTTTGAATATTAGTTTCAGTTCTGGGTGGTTATTATGGACCCCCTTCATCTTGCATGTTCCTATTTGTTTATTTTATTTTTGTTTGTTTGTTTTTAAATAAGAACTTACTGCTCTGCCTTTGTGAGTTGACACCCTGCGCGTCCCGTACAACAGCTTGATTTGCGCACGAGTTAGTGTGTTTGATAGTGAACACGTCGCAGGAAGTGGTAACGAAACCTTAAAATGGCGATCCATGACTCGAAATAGATCTAAATCATGGCGAAACAATGAAAACGAAACGTAGAAGCCTGGACATTTCATAATTTCTAATATAGCCCATGTTAATTTAGAATTGATAATATGCTGTTGTGCAAAGTTTGAAGCCCGAGTGTGATGCGGTTCCTGAGCCTTAGGTGACCAAAGTTTCGAGTTACCAAAATATCTTAATACACTCGGCCCTGTCTGAGCTGTAAAAATGACGAATCGGAAAACCTCGAACGGCCCATTTTGTTTTCTAATTTTCTAAATTTTTAAGGTTGTTGCATCCTTAAAATGAATTGATACAAACCTTGCTCAGTCTTTGAATTACTTTCAGTAATTTTTTCATGGCTCTACGCTCAGTAGTTTTTTCAGCTATAGAGTACAACCGTCCAATTTTACCCAATTATAAGATTTGCTGTGCTCACAAAAGCTTTTCTGTGTGCTAGATTTAGACATTTAGAATTTAGGTCCACTTTCTGAGGTGCTTTGTAATCGGTTACCATATTCGTTTTTGTACAAATATTCCACTGTCTTTGTCAGAATTTGGTCACCCAATGAGTCTCCTAATTGGATGATGAAGATTATATTAAAATTTAATGTTTACGGTTTCTAGTGCCTGGATGAATTAATCAAAGAATTCATCATAAAATTTCTCTTGACTTCAATTTCCAGCCAAGGTTAAATTCTTGAGTTCTCAAATTTAGACCTGTACTTACTGGGTCAGCGGAAGACAGAGAGAGAGAGAAAAAGACCGACAGACAGACAGCTGAGAGACACATGGAGAGAGAAAGAGAGAGGGACACAGAGAGAGGGGGAAGAAAGAAAAGGTGTGAGAGGGACAAAGAAAGAGAGTGAGAAGGAGAAGAAAGAGAGAGGGGCGGGAAGAGAGAAAAGAAAGAAACAGTGTGAGAGTGGGGGCAGAAACAGAAGGTGTGAGAAAGAGAGTGAGAAAAGGGGGAGAGACAGAGAGATGGGGAGAGAGAGAGAGAGGAGGGGAGAGAAAGAGAGAGAGAGAGGCAGACAGGAGAGAGAGACAGACAAACAGAGCTTAAAGAGAAAGAGAGAATATGAAGGAGAGAGAGAGAGAAAGAGAACAGAGGAGGAAAGAGTGTGAGAGAGAAAATGCATGTGTGTGTGAGAGAGAGAAAATGCATGTGTGTGTGAGAGAGAGAGAGACACAGGAAAAGAAATTGTTTCAGGTCTTTTTTTTTTTCTTCTATCACTTTTTAAAAAAAAATCATTTTGTTTGTTTGGTTCAGGCTTCCAGCTACGTTATGCTATCTCAAGCCCCTTCAGTTGATCCTTTGACTTACGATCACGTTACCGGTTAGCTCTACGTTTCTGCAGTAATCTATTCTTGAGTTTACCTGGAGCCATGTACTCGGGGGGTGAAGGCTGGAAGGTGACTCTGGGGCCAGCACCCCTCCCCTTTGCCTGGGGGGCCGGTGCAGTGGTAGGAGTCGGGGGCCCTTGCCAGACTCTGGTTGACGGTCCTGCCGCGCTTTGTCTCGGCGGTTGGTCCGTCATACTAGGGGAACAAAATACAGGGTAAAACTAGGCATGCTCTGTCTGGCCTATTTTGATCGGGCAACTAATTGGATTGTGACGCCAGGAAATGAGTTTTAATGAAACACAACTGACAACCCAGGGATAGCGGGATAGGTTGGTGATTAAGTTCTGAAAACTGAACGTCAAATAAGAGTTTTTTGTATGTTTTTTTAAAAATCTCACAACAATTAAGTTTGATCCGAGACACAGAATACCGAGACGGACCACTCCTTCTGCCACTATAGATAGAATGCACAGAATTCTATTCTATTCTGTTCTATTCCATTCTATTCTGTTAGATTCCATTCTATTCTGTTCTATTCGGTTCTGTTCCTTTCAGTTCTATTCTTTTCTATTCTGTTCTATTCTTTTCTATTCTGTTCTATTTTCCATTCTATTCTGTTCAATTCTAGTCTGTTTATTCTATTCTGTTGTAGTCTATTTTGCTCTGTTGTATTATGTTCTATTCTGTTCTGTTCGATTCTATTCTATGTTTTATTTTTGGCCACATTTCAGCCCCTTAGAATGGCAAGGTTCTAACCCCCTTACAACAACTTTTGAGAAATTGATGATTGAAGTTTCACGATTGTGCTCATAGCTTTTAGAGATATAATTTTCTTCTTTTTAGTAATACTTTCAAATTACACACCGAATCCGCTTGATACTCTGACACACGATGAAGAAGGCCTGTGTAAGTAGTGTGCAGTGTGTAACTCTGTTCAGCCAAAAAGTGGAGATAGAATCTTGCTATTCCTGGGAGGGGGAGGGGGGCGATTTTAATTTACCTGTAGTAGGGCAGGTCTGGAGCCCTGGCATTGGGTGACTGCCCTTCTAAGGCTGAGAGTCTGGGAGTCAGGGGGACTTCAGTAATGTACCTTTGTGGTTGTTGTTGCTGTGGTAGTTGTTGTACTGGCTCCGCCAGTCGTTGCTGTCGCTGGGGATATTGCTGTTGTTGTGGTGATGGCGATAATGGTTGTTGTTGTTGCTGCTGCTGCTGCTGCTGCTGCACGTTGTGCAGTTGACGGAAGAGCTCGTCTTCAAACTGTTGTGGCCGCTGCTGTGTTTCGTACTGTGGTGACAATGTCTGCTGTTGTTGTTGTGGTTGTTGCTGTAGTTGTTGTGATGCTGGTGTCCCGTAGTCCTGCCTTCCATACTTTCTGTCTTTTTGCAAAGACTGCTGGCCTCTAGACAGAGTATCCTGATGTTGTGGTTCTTCATCGCGATGCTGAAATTGTTGTGGCCCTGACTGTGGCAGTAACAAATCTTGTTGCTGCTGTTGTTGCGGCGAGGGAGGTAGCGGTCCCGGGGATGGTGAAGATGATGGAAGCCGTTGTTTAGGCTTTTCTGAGGTCAGAGGCGTGGAGGCGTCAAAACCTTCGTACGCTTTGAACTCGAAACTGAAAATGAGTTTGGTCAAGGGCGACCTTAGTTTTTGTGTGTTCCATCTCCATTTCCTGATAAACTCAAAGAGTTTAAATATCATAGCTAGAGGTCAGACTAGCGCTACGCAAGTCTCCGCGTGGCGTCGTCGGTAGGTGAAGTAAAGATGGCGGCCAGATTACGGCAAGCCTGCCTCGACCTAGACAGTACGGCTAAAGGAAAGCCAACTTAAGGCCAGTTTACACTAGTAGGTTTTAGGAATAGAAAAAAGGAATGGGGGACTGTGTGGGAAGAACTCTCTTAGCTTTCCATCTTTTGTTTTCCGATTTCCCCCTTCGAAACGTTGTTTGTTTACACTGGTCTGTTTTCTGAACGAGAAATGATGCGCATCATTTGTTTTGGTCATGTTTTGAAGGGGGAAATCGGAAAACAAAAGACGGAAAGCAAAGAGAGTTCTTCCCATACAGTCCCCCATTCCTTTTTTCTATTCCTAAAACCTATCAGTGTAAACTGGCCTTTACGGCAAGCCTGCCTCGACCTAGACAGTACGGCTAAAGGAAAGCCAACTTACGCCAAGCCTGCCTCGACCTAGACAGTACGGCTAAAGGAAAGCCAACTTACGGCAAGCCTGCCTCGACCTAGACAGTACGGCTAAAGGAAAGCCAACTTACGGCAAGCCTGCCTCGACCTAGACAGTACGGCTAAAGGAAAGCCAACTTACGGCAAGCCTGCCTCGACCTAGACAGTACGGCTAAAGTAAAGCCAACTTACGGCAAGCCTGCCTCGACCTAGACAGTACGGCTAAAGTAAACAAATCTAAGCCTAAAATAATACGGTCTTTCAGATTGTTTGAACGGGGATTACAGTAGTAATGAGCAGACTTAATTTATGGATTGGGTGAACCACGAAAATGTAAAAAATGTAATCCCACCAAAAGAAAAAAAAACAAAACATGCGTTATGACAAAATACAAAATGTACGGATGAATATGAACCTCCATCTTTAAAGAGGAATGAACAAGACTAAAATACTGAGGCCTTCCGACAAAAACTACTTTCGTTAGCACTGGCCTTGGCACCGTGTTTGCAATCGCTTGCCGTAAGAAAAGATGGCTGCCGGGCTATCTATTTGCGGACATGTGACGTGACCGAGTCTTACCTCTAGGTTTATTATAAACTCTTTGGATAAACTGGAGATCTTTTAGTATACTTTTAGATATACAAATGCACGCTTTGACACTTGTTTAAAATGCATTTTGGCACTTATCGAGCTATTTCAGGGTTCCGATTTATTCTAACTCCTTATAATAATACTAAAGACGCAAACATTTGAGGTAGAATTTCTCAGTTGCGCAAAAAGTGGAGTTGGAACAAACAAGAACTAAAGTGGTTTTTATTTTAGGTTTATTTTTCTATAGAAGTCAGTCGTTGATCCTATCATGAGCAATAATGCATAAATTATGCAAAAGACATAAATTTACGTGAGTTTGAGTTAGACTATTGCCACGGCCACTTTGCGCCTTTCGCAGTCCTTTGGGGGAATTTTGAAATGTTCCCCTTATTTTTTTATCATACTTTTAGTTAAAAACATTCGAAACACATCTTTACTGCTCTACGCATATGGCCTATGGCATATGGCATAAGTCATCTTTGACACTTTTGAGATATTAACCAAAAAAAATTGTCTTTTTTCCTGTCATTTAGTGACTTGTGTCAATTTGATTCGAAAAGATTATTACATTTTCCTATTGGTGTATTTCTTTTTCTATGATATTATCTGATAGTCTTCATACTCAGAAATGCAAGGAACTATCAGTTGCCTTTTGACATAAATCTGACATAGCTTATGCCATTATCGTAGAGCAGTGGCAGCATGTAGGTGGATTGTACTCTCGGGATCCTCGTAAATCAATAGATAAAACATAATCTCATCAAATTGTTCACAGAATATTTGGTTTAAAAAAAAAAGTGTATTCTTATGTGCAGCTGTAGGTAAACAGCGCAGTTTCATGAAAAGGTATGAACTAGTAGCTCCCCTGTTCCACGAACGGTAATAGATCACTTAGTTGGTTAGGTGCTGAGATCAATGTAAGGGAACGGGAATGAATGACACTATATTTAGATGAACGCCATGGGACATTCGAACTGTTCAACGCGGCGGTTAAGCACAGTTATGGACTTTGTACACACTTTTCATGTGCAGTTGATCTTTGTGCCTCGAATCGCCCTTACAAAGTCCACAACAACTGTGCTTAACCACCGCGTTGAACAGTTCGAATGTCCCAGGACGTCATCGGTAAATTTAAATATAGTAACTGTGTCATTAAATCCCGTTCCCTATAATGACCATCTACAAATTCAGCGACTTAAAATGATGGACAGATTTACGATTTGGATGTTCAGTATCATTTTTAAGTGACCACAGCGACCGGTAGGAGGTGATCACGTGATAGTCTCATATGTTCGTGGAATAGAAAGGGTCGGGGCGGGGGTAGGGGCCGAAATAAGGGGACGCAAAGCAAACTCAAAAAAAAAAAACTTCCTCACCATTTGAAGTCTCAAAATGTAAAAAAAAAATAAAAAAAATTGTAGGACAAAAGATAAGAAAAGATAAGATAAGATAAGAAAAGATAAGATAAGATAAGATATGACTTTATTATCCTGTTTCCAGGAAATTTGTTGTCACATCATTCAGTAACAGTACAACAGCAAATACAATATCTAAGACCTACAAGTCTTTAACGCATACCGCACACACGCACATTGCTCACACAACATTACCAACAAGTAAGAACATTGCTCACACACACACAAACACACACAATGTAAGAACAATCCATTAGGGAAAAACTAACAACAGCATACTACATCAGGAAACACGGCTACTTCGAATTGCAGATGGTAAAAAAGATCGTCTATAGCGCTCTCTGTTTGTTTTTAAATAAAGTATTCTGGAAGGCACTAGTAAAATTTCAGGCAAAACCCGAGCCATGTGAGCTGCGCTAGGTCTAGTTAAGACTTGAGTGAGTCTTTCTTTTTTATTTTTATTATATAGATTTATCGCACGGCTTCAGCTATGTAGGACTTTTATAGTGAGGACGGATAAGTCCTCATTTTACGTGATAGTGTTGGGCTTGGCCTCAAGAAGAGCATGAAAGGTCAGTTATTTAGCACATTGGCGGTATAAATAGATAAAATAACAAAACAACAAAAAAGTAATGGGAGTGATTCATTGTGGCGCAAATTTTGGCCATTTTTTTGCTCAATGTTGCAGCAAAAATGATAGTTAAAACAATTATTAACTTAATCTTCTCAAGTGTCAACTAATCTGACTCAATGGCTTTTGTATTCACCGATTGAGTGCCTTAAAGAAACAGGCATTTTTTTTTTTTTTAAATGTTGTAAAATTGTAAAATACAATGATTTTTTTCTTGATCAGAGGGAGGGAGAGAGAAGAGTGGGAATACAGGTTTAGCCCGGCGAATGTTTGCCCCTTCTCCAGTAGATAAAATAATTATTTACCCGGTGCCTTTGTCCTTGTTCACATTACATGCATTCTGTCCTTGGAAATTAGGGGGATACAATGGCATAGATCAAAGCAGTCAATTCGATGAGACAAGACGTATTACCTCTCCTCATAGTTGATTGGTTGACGGTCATAATACAGGTCTTCTCTATGGTGACCGCCACGGCGACGCCTGCATGTATTTGGCTGATCGTTTCGACCTCGATATCGCCGTTGTCGTTCCGAATCTAAGGGTCAGGATCGATGAAATGTAGTTGGGTAAGGGGAGAGACTGATGACAGTTTGGGGAATAATAAATATCGATATTCTTGTCTAGAACGGCCAATTTTCAAGAAAAAGAAACACCAACTGATGAAAGGGGATCAGTAAGAGCTCAAACGCAGTGGATTCGGTTTCGGTCTTTCGTTTCGACAACCGAACACGAAAACGTAAACGAATTGATTGACCTAACACAGTGCACACTGCAGAGTGAGAGATTCGATTCGACTGGTTTATGGATGTCATGAAATCAAGGTCAACAAAACGGGCTCTTCAGATCAGGGAACAATCTGTGAGATATTTTACCTCGAGCGAGGGCTCTGTGTCCTGGCAAAACAATATGTGTTTCAACAAGGCCACAGCTTGAGACATACACACATAGACACGTGGCATAGACATTTTTTGCTGCTCCAGTCTAGGAACAGCCAGTCAGTCTGCACTTGTTTCAGCAATAAAACAGTACAATAAATATACTTACCGTCAATTTCAAGCTCCGCTCCAATTTCTCTCCATTTATTTGTCACCTAGTTTCTGTTACAATAGAATTCATTTGATTTGTCATATAAGGCAGGCTGTCTCTTAGTGCAACAGTAAAATTTGAATCGGTAGACGTTTGTGACAAAACAAGCCGAAAAGTCGAAAGGTTTTAGCCGAAAGCCAAAACGAGACGAAGCCGCAGCTAATGCGCGCGTTCAAAGGTACACAGAGTAATTTTAATGCCCCTTCGGCTTTCCATCAGCCGAAAGTCACATCATATGGCAAAAATGCCGAAAGCCGAACCGAAAACCGAACCCACTGCGTTTGAGCCTTAATAAGTCTGAGTATGGAGAAAGCACTTCGACATGTGAATGGTCATGTGGTGCTATGAAGAAGCCAGAAGATAGACAGAATCCAGCAGAATTTTGGGACAGAAGGAGACCTTACCAGAGGCGCTCCCAACCATTAGCAGTGATTTTTAACAGTTTGAAGCCGTAGGTCGCACATGTACTTGATGCAGACTTTCTGAAATGCTGCAAAACACTAAGCATGACAAATTTTAATCAAGACCAAACAGTTTTTGAAGTTCAAGTCCTCATTTTTTTGCCAGAGTTATCAACTTACCCTTGTGGCCAAAATCCTCGCCATAATTATCGTCATAAATTTCATCGTCACCATCATTATCATCATCATTACAAGTGCAATCGCACGGGTCGTACCGTCTACATGTGCATCGCTCATCTTCATTACGATCACCCTGCCAACCCGGTCTAACTCTTTCGGACGAGCGTCGTGAAACTGGCACTGTCGATCCCTGAACAGATGCACTAGAAGACGGCGCGCCGCCCACGTCATCATGAGAGAATTCCATGGATTTGGCTGAAGATTTTCTGGAATTAGAGCCATACCACAAATAGTTTCGCACATCTTGTAAATCCATTGAACGATGATAGTCGCCATACTGAGACGACTTTCTGTAGGAGATCTTAGATCCCTGTCGATTAATGTACGGTGGAGTGGCAAACGCTGAATCTTCTGGCGATGGCACGCGCAGGTCATCCCCTATTTGAGGTTTAAAGTGATCTACAGACGAGCCCTTAGTAGAAATGAGTCTGGTTGATGGCTCGCTGACCATAGAAGTGGATTTGCTACTCGGGTAAATAGGGCGGGGCTTGTCCACAAACCCTGCGTAGGAGGAGCCACGGAGGGCGGAGCTGTAGGATCGATAATCGGCAACGTAATCGTCCGGTGATTCGTCTGGTGAGTCTGGTGAGCCTGTGGAGACATATCCGGATATGTATTAAGCAAATTAATCATGGTTTCTATGCCAAGCGGCATAAGTCTTGCAACAAACTTTAAACTGCTACAATTTTTTTACGAACTAGGTTAATTAAAAAATTAACACCCCCCCCCCCCCCCCCCAAATGAAAAAAAAAAAAAATTGTTCAAATGAAATATAAATCCTTCATTTTTATAATGACTTGATGATCTGTCTTAACTTGGACAACCAAATAACGCGGTTCAGAACTACATTGTATTCATATAAAGTTTCAGCCTGTCGGGTCAAGTGTTTTGACCGTTAGTGTCTTGCCTGAAATGCTCATTTAGATCTAGTTCATTTATGGGATCAATAGAAATTGAATTAAAGATGACAAGGCTTTTTATATCATTCGATTATCTCCAGCGGTTCAAAAGTTGCAGCCGTTTAAAAGGTTGTTGCAAGACTTATGCAGCCCAGTATGTTATTCTAGAAAGCCGCACTTGTGCGAGGACCCAATTGTACTGAAGGGGGGGGGGGGGGGTTAGTTATTACATGAAAAGTATGTGTTTGTTACACCTGACGTCACTGATACTTGCGATCATTCAAAAATTTGAAATTTATTTCGTCTTTCGTTGGAAGTCCGAAGACCACATCGTTCCGTTCTCCCAATCGTTTCAATTCATCTTTTTGTTTGGATTACAGCTAGTCTTTGTGAATGGGCATACCAGAGAGTATAGATGTATAGAGAGTATTCACTATTGGTCGATTTGCACTGCGAAACACGGGAGGCGCCGCGAAACTTGTTAGCATGGAGCGGAAAGTAGGTCGCTGCGGTAAACAATACCGGTTTGTGCATTTTCACGGGGCTTAAGAGCTTACAAACGGCTCTAAATAGTTTCAATCAGCCCAAAAATATGAACAAACCACATTAAACAGATATGAACACTATTTTTGGTAAAGAAGGTCTCTTGCAATTCTTCAATTTCTTGTTTACCGCATCGACCTAGTTTCGCGATTTGGCGGAAGTGAGACCTCTCTATACATCTATACTCTCTGGGCAAATTCAGCCGACGTGCCAAGAAGGAAAACTCTGCAAGTGGGCATGTTTAGCAGCCTTGCACTGGGGCAGGCGTTGTATCATAATGGCGGCATACGTGAAAGAAACTCTTTCCTTATCTTAAATACATAACTGGATAAAATAATAAGCCATTGAAGGGGTTAGTTCAAGACCAGGGTTAAGTCATATTTGAGTCGTTACGGGTAAAAGCAAAAAAAGCAAAAAAAACTTTAGCCTCAACTTATTAGTTCTTGCATTGGTGTGACCCACTTTCAAGTCAAACTTTCTCAGCGCTGGTTAACAATAAAAGAATTCATGTTGCTGTTGTGTTGCTACTTTTGTGCATCCATTCAATCTCAAGACTCGAAGACTCAAAGACTCGGTAGCCTAGTACAGACCTGATTTCAAACGTTTATTGCAGTACAATGCAGACCAGTACAAGGATAAGAACATGTACAATCTCACAGGTGACAAACATATACATAACCAGTTACAAATATTGTCTGCCATCAACATCACAACCTCCCAGCACACGGACATGCACATGCAACTCATCCGTGACAAATAGCTATCATCCGGACGACAAACATACGCCATCAACCCAAACACACACACGATTACATTATCAGCACTTTCAGACAAGGGAAATAACTACAGGGGGAAACACTCATGCCATGTCCCATAACAATTGCCATAAATAGATGGCCCTTTATATCTAGTTTTCACCGATGATGCTCAGTTCTATTTTTTAGCAAGATGTGACTTAAACCTCGTTCTGGAACTAACTCTTCATGAAGGGCTGTAAACCCCTCCTTTTTCTTCCCCCAAATCAACAGAAGGAAAAAAAAAATTATTAAGAGTTTCATAGAATAATTAACTTTGCAAAGGAAAGAGAATGGTTGTCTGTAGTCGTGCGAATACATTTGTGCGGTGTCGTGATACAGGCCACGTTCTGCTATCTCAAGACAGTACACAGGTAAAGCGCAAGAGGTCAGGTGAGTTTCAAAGTTTTGATTATAAGAAAATTAGAAAAAAAAAAGGAGGGCATAGGAAAACTGGTAAAATCCAAAGGTGACGGGAAATCTTATCCATCTATTCGGTATTATGTGTAATATAGACTCATTCATTCATTCATTCATTCACTCATTCATTCATTCATTCATTCATTCATTCATTCATTCATTCATTCATTCATTCATTCATTCATTCATTCATTCATTCAATCATTCATTCATTCATTCATTCATTCATTCATTCATTCACTCATTCATTCATTCATTCATTCATTCATTCACTCATTCACTCATTCATTCATTCATTCATTCATTCATTCATTCATTCACTCATTCATTCATTCATTCATTCATTCACTCATTCATTCATTCATTCACTCATTCATTCATTCATTCATTCATTCATTCACTCATTCATGCCCTCTTTGTTTCTTTCCTTCATTCAAACGCCCATTCATTCATTCAATCATTCATTCATTCCTTCATTCAATCATTCTTTCATTCATTCATTATGTTGTTCATTTGCTCATCCATTCACTTTTTTATTATTCATTCATTGATTCCTTTATTTATCCAATCATTCATTCTTTCATTTAGTTATTCATTCGTGCTTCCCCCTTTGCCTACGTCTTTCCAATACAGCGATCGTCATCCCAGTTACCTACACACTCACAATCACACAGGTATACACACACAAAAACGATTATACTTGAATATCTCAAAAATGAAGAGACCCACCCTCCATCTCTCCTCCGTCCAGCGCTTCCGGCGAATCAGACATGTAATCGACCATGTATGTCCACAGCAAATGATGCAGGAATCGATACTGATTCTGTCCAAAAAAACACAGAGAACAGTGGCAGTAGTTAGAATGTCCAGGAAATCATTTTCTCAGTTTTAGGCAGTGGAACGGAAATCTTAGCTCATTTCTAAATGAAGTTTCGATACGTCCGCCATGGAGAAAATCTAAATTCCAATCTTAGTTCTTGTTAGTTCCAACTCCACTTTTTGCACAGCTGAGAAATCCGGCGTTCAACGTTTGCGGCTTTAGTATTATGATAAGGAGTTGGGATAAATCGGAATTGTGAAACAGCTTGATAAGTGCCACAATGCATTTTAAACAAGTGTCAAAGTGTGCATTTGCTATAATATAATCTCTTCTACATACTCATATATAAAAGATCTCAAATTTTTCAGATGAAGAGAGATAGAAGAAACAACAATTAAGATCACATGTATCATGGTTCTGCCATTTAACAAACTCAATCTTCATTTTTTTTTTTTACTGGTGCCACCAAGAAATTTAACTAAGAACACTTACATAGTCAGCCACTATTTGTGGTCTTCGATGTTTGATATACTTTACAGTATGGTACAAGTCCACTTCTCCGTCTTCTCGCAGTCTCTCGCACAGCACCGCGCATGCGCAGAATAAACCGGAATCAGTGGCCCCGTTGGAACATACCACAACAATTGGCCGAGAACGCCTGAGGGAATGGGTTCAAACCCAAAACAAACATAGTAACCACGGGTTTTTAAAAAGGACAACGACAAAAATGGAATGTAAACGAAGATAAAAATATAACAAGGGAATCGCTTTATTATCCTGCGAAAGAAATTCATTTTCAAGGAATGTTAAAGAACACAGAAAAAGATGTTCACATCTTATGCATCATTGGGGGACAAGGTGGTCTGGAAGCAAGGTGCTCGCCTCTCTTGCCGGAGGTACCGGGTTCGATCCCCGGTCGGTGCAGGCATGTTGAATTTTTTTTTCGGGGGGGGGGGGGCGGGAAATTCCTGTCCCTGATCCTATGGTAGGTAGGATCAAGGACCTGGTCTTCTCGGATAAGGACGAAAGTGCACGTTGCACACGTTAAAAAAATAAATACTCTGGTAGTTAAAAGACGAGAAGTTCAGGCCCAACAAGGCCGCAGCCCGGGCAAAATTCTTAAAACTAATCCCTCTCACAAAAACACAAAGATACAAGAACAAGCAAAATAAAAACAAGAAAAGTGAGGTGTAAATGCTAATGGCAGCGAATCTCATAAATAAAGTCTTAAAAACAATCTTATGCATCATTACAGGAACATGTCATAACTCAATACATCACATAATTATGAAGTAACACAGATGAATGTCTAAACACGAAATTTCCTCTTGTCAAATTTGACTACAAAGATAATAATAACAACTACATTACTACTAATACTACAAAATATAAACACCACAGAAAAACTGTGGGGTCGCAGCAAGGCTTAAAGCAAAGAAAAAAATTGGCAAATTGAAAAATGATCTGTCTCACCTTTTAGTTTGTGTTTCATTGTATCTTTTGGGTATTATTTCTTACCCGAGACTTTGCTACATATACTTTTTCTTTTCGCCAATTTTTTACTTTACTAATACTACACTAGTTTACCGTTAGTATTTCTAACAAGAAACAAATCGAGACAATATCGAAGGTTCAATTCTTTGTGTTTAAATTGGACACTCATTTTATTAGATAGTGAATACTATAGTACAGAATGTCTCTAGTTCTGACTATCATATACTGAGAGTACGATTACGAAAGCACGGGAGTAGATTTCCATTTCACATGTGTGAGAAAATGAGGTAAAGATGTTAATTCTTAAAATGTGAAAGTAATTTGTTGACCTCAGCACTGGAATAAATGTTACTATTTAAGCCTTCACAAAGATTGAACTAATTTAACATATCGGGCCCAGTGGCGGATCCCACAATGAAATCCTGGAAGGAGCCTGAAGGAAGGTTTTTCATGAGTGAATTTTGGATGTTGGTCTGTTGTTGCTGGTTGCAAAAGGGCCCTCTAGATCTAGCAGTAAAAAGCTTCGGGGTCCCAAAAATATAGGTCCGCCATTGATCGGACATCGGACATTTTATTTTGCTACATTATTATTTATTTTGTATTTGTATTTAGTTATTTTTGTTTCCGAAATTTAATCCAATTGTCCACCAGTGTAAACACATTGTGTTTTTATCTCACTTAAGTCTGTGTTTGATTTTGAAGAAAGCATGTCGATACAACAACGGGCACAATAGGCTAGGAGAAAAAAAAAAACCCAAGACGATGGACAGAATATAAAAGAATGGTAAGATAAAGGAGATCCTACCAGACATGTCTATCAACCACCCAGTATCTCACTTGAAACTGTTCTGAATATTATGAGTATTACAGTACACCATCCTATTCATTTCGTTTTGCGTGTTGCAACACACAGTTGGACGCTATGCTGAAACGCACGTACATAAACACATAAAGAGCGTTACATCGTCAAAAAAGCTGTAGTATCTACCTGTTGGCCAACATTTGCCAGTCCATAATTAGCTCCAGCAGATCTAATAAGTCAGTTTTGGTGTTCTCTGTGGCCTCTACGATTGTCTGGGATAGTGCGTCCGTTTCGTAAAATATCCTTTTGATCTGAAACTGTAAATAAATCAGCGGAAATCAGCCTCAGTATCAGCCCCAAATCACACAGGATAAGGCATGACCGCGACAAGCAGAGCGGTGTTCAACAGCCAGATTCAGGCGCAAAGAGCTCAGACACACTGGCTCCGGTTTCGTTTCACTTGGGATAGTTTTGCCGAATGACGTCACTTTCGTCTGGCCGAAAAGCCGAGAAGATGTCAAAAACTTTCACTGCACCTTTTAGAGCGCCCAGTGCTTCCGAATTCCGCTTTCGTCTCGTTTCGTTTTCATCGACACTGACGAAAACGAAACGAATCTGAAGCCAGTGTGTCTGGGCCCCAAGGCGGCTATGTCTGCGTGATAGGGTCTACATTTTTATAGTCTTTTCTAGAATTTTCTTGTGGTTTTTTCTCTTACACGCCATGGCATATCAAATAGCGGTTTATCGAGGTTATTCCTTAGGCTGTCTGATCTGGAACCAAAGTCACCGTTACCAGCGATTTGACAGCCCGAGTTATAATGCGTCTTATTGACAACTAGCTGAGGTCCCCGATAAATCGGTTTGAATATTAGTTTCAGTTCTGGGTGGTTATTATGGACCTGCTTCATCTGGCCTGTTCCTATTTGTTTATTTTATTTTTGTTTGTTTGTTTTTAAATAAGTCTTACTGCTCTGCCTTTGTGAGTTGACACCCTGCGCATCCACTACAACAGCATGATTTGCGCACGGGTTAGTGTGTTTGATAGTGAACACATCGCAGGAAGTGATAACGAAACCTTAAAATGGCGAACTATGACTCGAAATAGCTCTAAATGATGTCGAAGCAATAAATTTCCAATAAAAAAAACTACACCGATTTGAGATCTATTAAAAACTGTGCACTCTTACATCCATTCTGACGCACCATGTAAAATTTGAAGTCTGAGTGTTGAGTGGTTCAGAAGCCTTTTGCAACGAAAAATCTCAAGTCCACAAATATATATAGTATAGATGGGTGGGATCAGCAGGATTGTCTTTAAAAACTGTCCTTTAAATTTACTTGAAATTTAGCATAAGCTTACATTTCTCACTAAACCTAACGGAACTGACTGTTTATTTTGTCAGATTGTAGCCTGGCTTTCAGTTTTCTTCCATGCGCTTGGTAAAATCTTACTATAATTGAGCTGGAGGGTGAACCTGTAAGTAGCTAAAACTTCGCCACTACGCCATAAAAATTTATGACACTTGGTGTACTGCATCAATTTTTGACGAAGAGTTACGTGGACACATTCATTTTGAACAAAAATCAGTCTTTACTATTATTTATATTAAAATTTTTGAGCCGCAAAAACAGAGAGGCCTTTTGATCGGAAAGAACCGAAAAGCGTGACCGGAAATTGCGATCTACGTCACTATTTACTCATTGCCGGCCGAAAGTCAACCTTACCACATCTGTGCATTTCTGCGTTAAGTTCTATTAGTCATTGCATCGAATCTAAATGCTGTTTTTAATGTAGCCTAGATCTAGATATACAGTTGGGCTTCCTATAAAGAATCTGCAAGATCTATTTTGCGCGGGTCGGCTAGTAATAATAATAATAATAATACTTGGTCTGCATTATTTTTATAAAAAAGAATAATTCTATAGTATATAACTGGGAGAAACACTATACATAGTTCAACGTCTATATACTGTAGTGCGTGGAGTGTGGTTCGCTGGGTATTCATCAATCTTTTACCCGTTCAGGGGGAACGCACATTTTAGAGTTTTGCCACTTCAAAGTTGCCAACATGGTAACCATAGCAACAATTAAAACCTTCACTAAATTTAAAGAAAGTCGGAACCAAGGGCGACCGCATAGAGAAAGCCGTTCGCTTACGCCCACGCAAGCGCACTGCCCGGGGCTGTGAAATTAAAAGAATCCCCTAATGAAAACCGTTGCGTCCCACATAGATAAAGTTGTCATTGAGCATGCGTCAGCGCGGAGAGGCACTGACGTTTTTCGCAGAATCGAAACTACATTCTTTCCAAGGCCGTCCAAAGCTGTCTGTGGCTAGTTTTCACAAGTTTGATGTTGCAAGTGATTCAAACATGGATACAGATGCGCTCATATCATCGGTCTACGTTAGATCTTGTTGAGGATGTACCCAAATGTTTCCATGGTCATCCTCATGTAGGCATAAAAGCTATCAGGGTAGAACTTAAGTTGTCTGAACAAATGATGGTGTATTTGTCACAAATCCCAGACTGGGAGATGTAATAGTTTATGACAGGACAACAATCACGAACAAACAAGTTTAACACTTAACAGAACAACCCATCAGACTCACACATTTATTAAACATAATTATACAGATAATAGCGCAATTACATACATTATATTATTGAAATGAACTGCCGTACAACGGCCTTATTCTCACACACACTCTCCCTCGGATCCACAATCCGGTAGTTACTCCTAAAGGCACTTCGGCCTCAGCCTCTCCCCTCAGGGTCTTA